>RCWM02000025.1:2252500-2510000 GCA_003667255.2 Euschistus heros | reverse complement strand
TCAACCTCATCGCAATAATGCTGGTAAATAATTTAGTCAAAGTATTCAACAGAGAAATACCTCTGTAATTATCTGTGTCCCTTCTATCACCTTTTTTGAATAATAAATGTAGTTTAGATTTGGAACACTGAAAAGGTAGTTTTTCTTTTTCTATAACTGTATTAAATAAGTTTAAAATGTAGTGTTCCCATTCAGGTGTAAGGTTCTTAAATACTTCATAAGGTATGTAGTCCGGACCTGGAGATTTGTTATTTTTAGATAGATGTATGGATAGTTGTAACTCCTCTAATGATATGTCGGTTTCAAGAAATAGGTTGGTTGCTGAAGTGACCATAATGTTCTATATAGAACCTGCTCCATTCTTCTATGTCTATTTCATTGATACCTGATTTGTATGGTTTTAGGGAATTGACGGTAGTCCAAAACTGCTTACTATTTCTTGTATCTTGTAGCTTCTTTGTGATGGTTAATCTTAGTTCTGTTTTTTTTTTTTTTCCTTTGTCAACTTTCTGTAAGAATTCCTTGTTTGAATGTATTTCTCTAACTGTTGTATTGAAAAGTTAGATTTAATGAAACTTCTATATTTCCTTCTGACTTATCTTTTGAGGTTTCTACACTCTGAATCAAACCATGGTTGGTTTGGCTGAAAATTCTTTCTATACGATGTTTTCTTCATTATAAACAAACCAGTAGAAGACAAACCTTCATGTATACACTCAAAAAAGTTATTTAATTCGTTTGCCTCATATGAATTTTTGTATATTTTATCACTGTTTGATAAATGTGCCTTGAATTCAATAGTTTTTTTTTTTCTTCCCATTTAACAGATTTTATAAGGCCAATAGATACATTATTGGGTACATGACAATGCTTGGTAAGATTAGGAATATGTTCATGTCGTTGTAAGGAAGTAGCACAGGCTAGGTGATCAAGGAGGTCAGACATGATTATAACTTCCATATATACGATTAATTCAAGTGCCATATTGTTTATCCATACTAGGTCGATAGTACTTTTTCCAATGCTAGAAATAAATGTATGTTTTCCAGGTCTGTCAGAGATGGTTCTGCCATTACATAGTATAAGACCTGCTGATTCCATTGTTTCCACTAATTGTTTTCCTCGTTTATTCACATGGTTATGGCTAGGTATCCTCGTTGCGTAAAGATTAGGATTGACTATAATATCTTCCTCTAAACCATTCAAGTCACCAACATGACTGTTAAAGTCACCATTGATAATTAAGCAGGCGTTAGGATAGCTAATTATTATTCTCGAGATAATGTTGAGTAGATCTTCTAGGGTCGTATCCATATCACATGTTGGAGGTAAATAGATATTTCCTATAGTTAGTAATGTATTATTAATCTTAATGTTGATAAACATCCAGTAACGATCGATAAATATAATATTAGAATTTGAAGCAATTAAATTGTGCACTAAGGTCAACAAACCTCCGCTATTGCGCCCTGTTATGTTTGATTTAACAGCCTTATTATTGAAAGGAATATAATCATGTAACCACGAGGGTAAACAAATTCTGTTATCAACCACCCACGTCTCTACAAAACGCAGTATAGAGTATGACCTGATTGTATTACATTCTTTATTTGTAAAGTTAAATAAATTTTTGAAACCATTTATATTGCAAAATAATACAGAGGGTTTGTATCCGTTTAATTTTTTGTTGCAGACAGTTTTATTAGGTATCTCTTATGGGAAGAAGTATACAGGTCTGAGGAGCGAGATCTTGTAGTGCGGGAGGAGACCGAGGATCTGAACTGGAAGATGTTATAGATGTAGGAGGGATTCCGAGAATTGATGGTTTGATAGAGGAAGGAGGCTAGGAAGTAATTTATGCGGGATGAAGGATAAAGCCATTTTAACTCTGTATATAGATGTGATGTGTGGGAGGCTTTTGGAATCCTAAAGATAAAACTAACGAAACAGTTCATTAGTCTCCTTAGTTTACTCTCGAGTTCCGTCGTCAACCCACCATATGAAACACAGCTGTATTCAAAATGAGGTAGGATAAGGGAAGAAACCAAGAGTTGACGAGTAGGTTTCGGAAGGGAGTCCTGGGAAGAATGGAATAGTTTAAGGATGGATATAACCCGTCTAGAAATTTGGGAGATATGAGGTTTCCATGAGAGGGTTTGGTCAAAGGTAATACCAAGGTTTTTGACTGTGGGGTGGAATTGAATAGGTTGGGAGTTCATAGACAGGATCGGGAGGTGGGGAAGGGATCTCAAATGGGTATTAGAACCTATGATAATAGCCTGCGTTTTTTTCTACATTTAATTTTAATTTGTTATCAGAGGCCCACTTGCAAATGCTATTAAGTTCTTCTTGGATAAGGGAGAATGATTTTATTAAATCAGAGGGATGGAAGGATAGATATATCTGGAAATCATCCGCGTATAGATGGTAAGAACAATGGTGAATGGAATTTGGTAAATCGTTTATGTAGGCACAAAAAAGAGTAGGAGAGACACTGGAACCTTGGGCTACCCCTGATGTCAACGAAAGGGAAGAGGAAAGTGGCTGGTTTGGTATGGATACTATTTGAGTTCTACTATAGAGGAAGGAATGAAACCAGAGGAGAGAGCTTGAGGAAAAAGATAGGGCTTTTAGTTTCGTGAGGAGAATAGAATGGTCTAGGGTGTCAAAGGCTTTAGTAAAATCTAGAAGGATAAGGACAGTTACTTTTCGTTCATCAAGAGCAGTATGTATGTCATTAGTAATTTTTATTAAGGCTGTCTGAGTTGAATAACCAGGTCGGAACCCAGATTGGAACGGATTAAGGAGATGAGAGTTTTCTAGGAAATTGGATATTTGTGATTAAACTAGTCTTTCAAGGGGTTTGGACAGATTGGAAAGTATTGATATGGGACGGAAATCATTAAGTGAAAATGGGTTAGATTTCTTTTGTAAGGGTTGTATTTTAGCTTTCTTCCAGGATGAAGGAAAGGTGGAATTTTGCAAAGAAGAATTATATATATGTAGGAGGACTGGAAGGATAGTAGGAAGGCAGAGTTTGATTAATTTTAGTGGAATACCATCATGTCCAATAGCTTGTGTTTTACATTGGAAAATGGCATCAATGAGGTCTGAGGGTGTGATATAGGAAAAATAAAAATTGGAGGAGTTAAAAGGAGGACCGCTTAGAGCGTAGCTGGCGGAAAGAGATGAGGAGTTTGATGATGAGGTAGCAAAAAAGGAATTCATTTCATTAGGAGTTTATTTACTAGTTTATTCATTTCATTAGAAACATTTGAAGATTTACTAAAGGAAAGTTTTGATAGAATTTTTCATTTTCATGTTGGATCACAGGCACTGGAGAGGGCTTCATGAAAATATTGTGATTTAGCTTTTCGAATGGCAGTTTGTGTCTGATTCCGAAGGGATTTAAACAGAGCATAGTCGTCCTGAAGTCTAGTCCATCGAAAACGTCTTCGGGCGGCCCCTCGTCTCTTTTGTAGGTTTTTGATTTCTATTGTGATCCAGGGTGCTGGTGGACGTCGGATTAGGATGGTTTTTTAGGGGGGCAGTGAGCCGAGGATGGATAAGAGATTGGATGTGAGGATGTCAACCATGTTGTCGATAGCGTGGGAGGAATATATAGAGTCCCAGTCCAGAGCGTCAATATCATTTTGGATTGAGGAAAATGTTAAGGAATCAAGATTGCGATAGGAAATGGTTATTGGGATGAATGTTGGAGTTTGGATATTGTATATCAGGGATATTAAATCGTGATTGGAAAGAAACGTGATTGGTAACTGGGAAGAGGAAATGAGGTTTTTAGGAGAATCAACTATTAGGAGATCAAGCCATGTATTAGATGTAAATGTGTGGTGGGTAGGAGAGAATGGTACCACATGTAGGCTGAGGGAAAAAAAGGTTTTCAAGATAAGACTTGTCAGAGGAATTGGAGAGGAGATTGGTATTGAAATCTCCAGCAATAATAACATGTGAGTAGAGAGGAACAATGTTGAAAAGAGGTTCGGTTTTATGTACAAATATACAAACACCTCCGCCAGGAAGTGGCAGAGTCAAAAGGGGAACATGCAATGATATGATAAAAATGATTATTTCGGCAAAACAGGAATTCAATGTGGGGATGTTCAAAAGAAGGGGATAGGCTTAGAATACTTTGGTTCGGAAATTATGTATGTGCACAAAAATGAGTATAAAAACAATTGAACTAAGTGTTTTTCTATTGAGGAATCCGAAAGGAGAGCCAGGTATGAGGTAACAGGAGTGAATGCTTCAGGTGAAGACCTCAAGATCCTTAGCTACGTCAATAAAAATGACAGGATGGCCATCCTCCCGCCTGCAGCGTACTCTTACTTCACTTTCTTTTGTCGTGCCATCCAATGAGATGCCTATTGGTGGGAGTCATCTCCTCCCTGAGATAGATATGGTGGCAGTCATTTTCCTGCCAACCAATATCGTCTCCTGGGCGAACCGGGATCCCCCGGATCTCGGCCGATCTACAAAGTTGACCTTGCTCTACCTTATTTAGCCGGGCCTCGAGCTCAGACACTCTTTCCTTAAGAAGAGTATTTTATCTTAACAGGTCTTCTAAGAATTTCGTTTGTGGCTCCAAGAAGGTTTTAATTTTCAATAAACGTTCCGAGTTTTCGAAACTAATTTGGCCCTGTTTACTGAGGGATGATTTTATTTCTTTCATTTCATCTTTTACCTCAGCAATGAAAGTGGTTTTCATCCCCTCGATATCAAGTTTTAGATTTACGAGGGCGCCTAAAATCGTGTTCGTAGAGTCTTGATCAGTAGATGTGGGGTTGGTAGGCCTGTCACCTGCCGGGACATTTTTTTTTACTTTTTTCGCACTTTTGACAGTGCCAAATTTTTTTCGACGTATTTAATTTATCTATGTCGCTAGCACTGATGCTGGAACATTTAATGTGAAAAATTTCATTACACAACCAGCAAATAATGGTATGTTTGTCATCACGGCTTATCATGATCGTGCAAACTGGACAAACAGCCATTTTAGATAAATGAAAATTAAATAAATGTAAATATATTGAGAGCGTATAAGTAAATAACGGAGTTCTCGTTGTTAATCCTATTAGCTGATGAGGGATTAACTCTAATAGGACGCTTGTTACCAGTTCTAAATTATACAATGTAATAATATAATTTTAATTACTCACTCCTTTACACTTCACAGCGAAAACAGTGGTTATTTAAATATAAATATTGTCAATTTTCACTAATAACTGAGCACTATTAGCAACACTAATTCAAGATTGTTTATGTAACGATGTGGACACTACAGACGCTAGAGCCAGACTGTAATTCTTACAATTTTTAATTTTAGCATGATAATATCAGCTACATCTTATGAATGAATACCTGAAATAAGAGTGTGTATATATAAATATATATGAATGGATAAACGATTGCAATATAAGAACAAATTATGTAAACTATACTAATGTATGAGGATGTTTAAGAGGATCAGGAAGTAAAATGAAGCAATCTTTACGCAGCTATGCTTTCATTCCTTTTCTTTTTCTTTTTTGTTTGTCTGTTCTGTCACCACATAATATATAAGTATATATGTTACATAAGGTAATTCATACCGAATGAGATGATCTGTCAGAAGGAGCTCTTGGAAAAAAATGGCGGAGATTAATTTTTTTCAATTAAATTGTTATTAAGAAATTTATAAATATGTATTGCGACATGTGGATACCAGTGAAGTTTGAATATTAACCAATACGTGGTCAGCACCATTTCGCATCTGTACCACATTTTAACTAGCTCATTTTTATAGTTCTAGGGAGGTTCAGCAATAATAAAATTTACAATCATAAAAATTTAATTGCACCATGTTAAGTGACAGGAACGATGTTTGCCAATCGTTCATGTACTTTTATGGCTAGAAAATAAAATTCAACAAGATAAAAATCAATAAAACTATTTTTGCTTAATCAAAATTGTTACTAGATCAAAATGTTGACCCTTTGTTTTTTTAATATTGTTTGTAAAAATATGATTCATGGGCCTTTAGTTGTATGCACTGATAATGCAGTCCATTATTCGCAAGAGTTTCTTAATAGTCTCAGGTCCATATTGACAACTTATACACTGAAATTAAAAATTATAAGTCAAATTATGCTCTTATCTAATCTTCAACAACCTAATCTGTGCTACTTAACAAGGTTAAAAATTATCGCTATATATAAAAATACCATTTAAGAAATAATGCTCCATTGCCTACTTGAATACAAGATTTCCATCGATAAACAAATAAAACTTCAATTATTAGTTAAAATTCTATAAGCTCCTTGCTTATAAGAGTGGGCGAAGTCGCAACGGGAATGGTAGTTTAATAAATAACTAGAGAACGTTTCGTACTAAAGCTTAACTTAAAAATTTAATTTATTTAAAACTTGTTTTGAAATAAAACATTTTTTTTTTTTTACTTTCCTATTTTATTTCCCTGTTTCATGCATCTCTAATTTAGCTGTTATAAAAATAGCAAATTATATTTTTAAATTATTCAGAAGAAAAAAACTTGTACAAAACCTCTGAAAAATAATATAATCATAGTATGTATGTACTAATTAAACTTTAATTATTTATGAAATAGATTCATTATCAAATTAACAAGTATATGAATATATATGAATGTACATACATACAATACTAACTTAATTATATTTTCCTTTTTTTGCTTTTTAACTTCTAATGTGAGCTCTATAGATTTTTCCTTTTATTTTCTTAGCATCATTTTATCACTAATATCACAATCATCATACCCAACAAAGTCACTGCTTTTCAATGTTTTACCTTTGATGTAGAGATTTCTTGAATGTTGTCCGATTCTTTGTCCCTCGATAGCTAGCTGAAAGTTTCATATCAAATAGTTCACTAGAGGGCAGAATGATCAAGATTATATTTTTTTAAGGAGAAGAAATCATAAGATGAATCTTGGCTGGGATCTATGGAATCTTTGAGATAGTAAAACTAATCAAGAGAACAAATGGTTAGCTGCAAAACTACAATATTGCAGTATAAAACTTTGATTTGCAGTTTTTAAAAAAATAAAATTCCGATGAATTTTGGATGCTGAGCAAGAAAGCCTTACAGGGAATGATTAGATATACAAAGTATATCCTTAGGGGCCTTATAACAGTGTATGACAAAGAAGGGAAAATACTGAATTGCATGAAATTTAAGCTGAATCGAACATTTTCTACTTTTCAAGGATACAAAGGATTGTCTCTGGGTTACTTGCTCAGAATGGAAGAAAAAATGATGGTAAGAAGAGCATATGATAACTGTCTAAATTGATTAAAACCTAGAGGAAGGCTCATATTTCTGTGATTTTAATTTTTGTCAGATGTGCGATATGCCGTACTTCTTATTTTATGTTTTAAATAATCATTTATTTCACCTTGATAATTGTAATTTTTTACCATAATCATAACTTTAGTCCAATTTAATTGTAAGGGAATACACAGATATTTGTCTTTTTGTACAATAAAACAACTAATTAACATAAACAACTGAACTTTAATAAATAAATAAATAAATATATATATATATATATATATATATATATATATATATATATATATATATATATATATAAGATATTATCACAAGTTATTAATCAGTTCTTTAAATAAAAATTATATATATTTACACATTTATATGGTAATACAGTTTAAAATATGAGCTTTTATGCATAATTTGATTGATCAAATTTAATTTTGCCAACCACATAAAAGTGTTTGATGGCAAATGGACTTAAAATGATCTAACAGGTTTTCATCTACTGTTCTGTTAACATTTTCTCTCAAGTTAAAAAAGTCTATTACCATAAATCGGCCCCCGACTGAAAGAGGTTCACTGTCTTCTAGGTTCGTGTGAATGCCGGGATAAATAACTACATTTGGATTAGCATATGCAACTTTATGATACACTTTACCAGTAAGAGGGAAAAGTACATTACTTTTTGTATCAAGTACTGAATAGTATTCGAAAAATCCAACAAGTAATTCATATTTGCTTAATTTACATAATAATGGATTATGTATTTTTTTTATCTTTTCTATATCTCTACAGAATGAATGATCCCAACCTAAAAAAAAAATAAAATAAAATAATATAAATTATATAACAGAAAAACTTAAAAAGAAAAACAAAAAAACTATTATATGACAATTGTTTTTAAAAAAGGTATAAATATGTGAAGCGACATAGTGTTGACATGTGGATCCCAGTGTAATTTAAAAATCGGCCGATATGTGGCTAGCGCCATTCTGCAACAAAGTTTGCAATGGTCAAACTATTGAACCTAACTGTACCAGATTTTAACTACAACCTCTTCATAGCTTTACGAAGGTTTAGAATAATAAAGGTTACTTTAATAATAGTTTAAATGTATAGTCTTGAGTGCTAGAAACAAGGTTTGCCAAACTTTCATATTCTCGTACTTCTAAGGTTAAAAATTAAAATCGAACCAGATAGATCGATAAAATTATTTCTGCCGAATTAAAATGTTGATCCATTGCTACCATAAGCAAACCATTGCTACTATGGATTAAGCCATCACTTGAGAAGCCACTTACTGACCCAATGCAGCAAAATAATTCTTTACAAGACAATCATCTGTCTGATTCTGACATATCGATCCGAGACCTGGAAAACTAAGGATGACTGACGACATGGGCCCCAAGAAACTCCTAACATAGATCCTGCATGGTAGCCAAAGGAGATCATAAGACTAAAGCTACAATGGAGGGACTACGTTGACATCAATGCCAGGAACCTTGGTGTGAGAAACTGAATGGTAGTATCATAAGACAAGGATGCATGGCAATTGGTGTTGGCAGAGGCCATGACTCCACAGTGGGTCATTGCACCTAACTAAATAGATAGTTTATGTTGACTGACTGGGTTAGGTTGACTAATATATATTGTCTATAGCTTCTGATCAATGGAATAAAATAAAAAATTATTGTTATTTTATAAAATATGCTTAAAGGCCGTACATGTTACATTTCATATAGAACCCTCATCATTAGAAAATATCAATAACAAATTTGTGATCTATGAGAGACTCAATCCTTCTAAACAAATGTTTGGTAAAGACTTACTGCAGATTTATTTTTTTATTAAAACTTCAAAATAGTTTAAATTAGTTTTTCAGATCGTCAATAAAAAAATTATTGATACATAAATATATAAACATAAGATAACTCTCTTCTTTATTATCAATGGTGCAATTGACAAGTGCCATTTGGAAGGCCAAAAACCAGCAGGATAGATAGAATTCTCAAAGACGTCACAGAGCTACATGTAGTAAACCGGAAGGCCATAGCCCAAGATAGGCAAAGACGAAACAGGCTAACATGTCCTACAAAGTCTCCAAGATATTCAGTCGACCAGGGGGAGATTGAAATAAAAAAAATAAATAAAAAATAAAATAGTGACACAATCTTTATATAACAGCAGGGATTAAAAAAAATAGGAAAAATAAAGTGAAATACGGTAAATAGATTAAATTAAAAAAAAATACATAGTAACATAATTAAGAGTATTATCAAAATAAATAATCAATCATCAGAGCAATAGCAGATTTATTTCTTGTTTTATAGAATCCTTAAAGGTGATCGATCTTACCTTTAATAATTACTCTGCTGCTATCTTCATAAAGTGATTGAAGTTTAAGAACTGGTGGAATCAAACGAACTGTAGGTGACATCAAGTAAAAGAAAACAAGAGTCATTAATCCATAACTTGTGAATTTTCTAGAGCCTCTAATATCATTTACTGTACTCCACTCTCTGATGGCTACGGCTACCCAACGGACTCTCTCATCTAAAGAAAGATAGAGCCTAGAGAGGGAAGACAAAATTTAAAATAACAGTCATAACAACTTATTAAGCAATTAAATAAAATCTTAACAATAATTGAATTAATGAACAGTACTCAAATATAAAATATAATACGTAAATAATGTTTATACAGGACGAAGAAAAATAAATTTCCAACATTTAAATGCAGAGGGCGTAATAACCTAAAGGTTGATCACCCAAATAAAAACCTCAAACAAATATAAAATAAGTAAATAAAATTATAATTCAAGGATCCATCCTCATTTATAAACAATCCTACTAAGTGATCTCATTCTTGGCATGTGTAGGTATTTAGTTTAACTAAAATAAAACAAAAATTTAACTTTATGCAAATAATTTATTTGACAATATTTTTAAAATTATTTAAGATAAAAAAGAAAAAAAAAAAAAAAAAAAAAAAAAAAAAGAAGATTTTTAAATGTTTACTTCCTAATTAAGAAATTTTATTAAATTAATAAAAAAAATGGCAACTATTTCTTTTATCCATCAATCAGAGTTGTGAATCAAAAGAATAACTAATAATAAATTTAGAGAACATTAAATTATAAATTTCTGAGAACTATTGTAACCAAATTAAGTTAAAATAACTTTTATAAGTTATTCATGGTTAGTTTTTTCCCACAAACTTATTACAGGTGAATTTCAACAAAATTTTTTTTTTTAATTCAATAGCCATTTGTTTTTATAAGCAATATTCTATTTATTCTACCTGGTTCATTCAGAAGCCCTTTTAGTCCTATGGAAAGGTACATGAAATAAATTGCAGAGCCGAAGTTCCAACGAGTGTTCAAGTCGGTGGCGGAAGAAGAAGTGGGGGTTCGCGAATCCTGCCACCAGGAGCGCCCCCATCGAAGGAATAGCAAAAAACCCGGGAAATTTGAAGTGAAAAGGCAAAAGATCGCGAATATTCAACATTAATCCCCCCCTTGAAGCGTATAAGCTTCAATAAGCAAAACAATTTTTTTTTTTTTTTTTTTTTTTTTTTTTTTTTTTTTTTTTTTTTTTTAAAATTTGTTAGTACTCATGCAATTAGAAGATAAATGTTGGATAACAAATATTAGTAAAACTCAAACAACAGGGTTAATTAGCAAAATAAAACAAAACTAACGAAATCAAGGGGTCAGACCACGCACACACTGCAGGCATCCCTGACATCCAAAGGAAGAGGAAAAAGTCGCAAAACCGGACGAGTGTATTCTCCACGAGAAGTCCTGACCCTGGCAATTCGCACAACATTATCAGACCCTGGAAAAACCTCGACAACGCGCCCGATAGGCCACTGAAGCGGAGGAGGTAAATTCAAATCCTTTATAAACACCACGTCACCAACACTTAAATTAGGCGAATGAGCAAACCACTTTTGTCTCAGTTGCAAGGTGTGCAAGTACTCCCTACTCCACCTCTTCCAAATACCATTAAAAATGTGTTGAATATATAACCATCGGCACTTGAGAGATGGTTGCTTATATAATTGTGCATCATCAGGGGGAACACACAAGGAACGCCCAATCAAGAAATGAGCAGGTGTGATTACATTAACATCGGAAGGATCATTGGAAAGCGGAGTCTTTGGGCACGAGCATGAAAATATTTCAGGTGATAATAATTAATAATTAATGTTACAATGTGATGCCTCTTGGGCAATAAAATGGAATTCTTGGCACTAAGGGACAAAGCTGAGTTAGCCAAACGACCACCCACCCGAATCAATCCCTCATTATCAATAAAAGGACTGAGCACAGCATATTGCTTAGGAATATTTTTTCCAGAATAAAGCGAATCAAAAATATTGGGAAAGGATTCCTTTTGAACAATTTTGCAAATTTGGTTACGAGCAAAGGTAATTTCAGAAATTCAAGGTTCGAGACAAATCTCTTTTCGATATAGGCTTTCTTAAGTTATGAGTAAAACGCAATATCCATGCCACCACTCTGGACAGGAGGATCCAGGATGAAAATTTGTTGTAAAAAGGTGTAGGAACATTTTTTGGTATAAACGAAGAGACTCCAAAGGGTTCTCACGCCAATAAACCAAATGAAAATGGCGATGAGGTGGATACTTAGAACTTTGTTTTGAACAGAAATTAGTAAGTGGGGAATCATACCCTCCCCAAGAGACGCAACTCTGGTTTCCAAAATCAAAGCAACACATTTTAATATGTACTTTAGATTGAAAATAGAATGGATTATTACTAGGGTAAAGGACATGAAAATGAAAAGTTAACAGCTCACAAGATGTTTTTTCTTTATTAAACAAAGAAAAGTCATATACTTAAATTCATTTAATAAAGATAGCTTTTTAATTTTCTTTATTTGATAAAGTGATTAAATGAAGATTTCTACTTCATCACTGAGAGTGGTAACATAATTGTTCAAGGCAATATTTGTCAATTGGAAAACATTAGGTTTTATATTTCATTGTAAACTATTTTATAGTGATAGACAACTGGAAATTTAACAATCAAGGTAAAAATTGAAGCATTGAAAAAATTTATAAATGTGAAAGAGGTTGACAAGATAAAGTCGTTACTGTTGTCAGGGGTCTCAATCTATAATGTATCCTCTCGCTTGAAGACTTGGACTGTGCAGTTGACAGCAGAGTTATATATGAATGCTGTGAATACAAAGGAAATATGGAAATATGCAGTAATAACCAAATACTTAAAGTGGATGTTCATATCTTAAGTAATTTCATTTATCTAACTTGGGAGCTTCATTAAAAAAACAGAGTTGTGAATGAAGGAATTTTATGTTTATATACTACAAGCAATTTGCACATCTCTATCCCATTTGAAGACATATGAGCGTAAACATAACCAACTTAAGTTCATTAATTCCAATGTGAAATCTTATCTACTGTGAAGTAGGCATGTTGGAAGCATGCAATGAACTAGCTTTAACAATTAATAATAAATACTTGAGATGAAACCTGAAAATAAGGGGAATCTTAAGGATCACAAATCATAACTATTATGAAGTAATGAATAGGTCACACCCATAGGAATATAGATCACATTGAGAAAAAAGATTTGGACTGGATTCCCCATGGTCCATGAAGGAGAAACCTAAGAAAACTTATAGAATGACAAAGGAAGTAGAAAAACAGTAAAATTAGAAATAACTTGAAGGCACTGAAGATTGAGATGTTTGGAGGCATTTTACATAGGCTCTAAGCTGTATCATTGATATATACAACAATGATGATAACCATTATTTTGAGAAATAAATAACAAGCCTAATCCTTGATTTTGGTTTAGGTAGCTGCTATTTCCGGTTAAAACCGAGAAAGAGAGACACTATAATAAACTAAATTTGAGGCTGACTTATAGTAGGTGGAAAGATTTAGAAAATTCAAAACACTCACAGAGGCCCAGGGGTGAATGAAGCAAGTTAATATATTGTACATTTCTGTATTGAACATTTTTAAAAATTGTAACTAGAATATAAAAAATACATACTTTATAAGCTCAGAACAGTGAGGACCTTTACGATTAGTGGTATTAATATCACATATTAAGTGGGTTCGCAAATGTATTAGTCTTATTATAGGCACTTTTGCATCTAGAATAACTCTCATCACTTCAAACAAGTCCGTTGCTCTGTGAAAGTATTCTGCTATATCACCTACAGCGACATCACCTGAAATAATTTTGTAAAAAACAAACACTTGATATGTCATAAAAGTGACATATATGTAAGTATTATCCAATTAACTAATGATTTAATAAAAAACGTAAATAAATAATTAATATAAATTAATTAATTTGGTGGTTTCCCACCCTGTTGTCCATCCTATTAAAAAAAAAAAAAGTAAGGAGTTCCAAACAACATAATGAGTAAGAGATGTTATATGGAGCTCTTGCCATTGCTGAATTTCACAATTAATCAAAATACTCGCCATCACTCTCAATAAATTTCTGCCACCAATTTTCTATACCCTATGAATAGAAGTTTGAGTAATCGGTATCAACTGATTATAAAACTTATTTTCTATGGATTTTTATTATGAAATTTTCTATTTCTTCTATCTAGGCAGTTGAATGGCAAGATTTCTAGAGAGTAAGCAGGAGGAGGCAGTCTCATTACCAAGGTCAAACAATTTTCGAGAGGTCATACATGAGATATTGGCAGTTAATGCACAAGGTACCCAAGTTTCGAGGTTTTTTACCATTCTCAGATCTTAGATGTGGTCAGTTAAAGTCAATTTACAGTTGTTCAGGGGTTTTCTTTGAGAAAAGCTCTCAGAACATCTTCAACGGAAGCAGTCCTTCCACTACCTTTCTAGTCTTCAGGGCTTAAATCGTCCTCCTATAACTTTTTAAACTACCATTGAACGGTGCACTCACTCATACAGCCATCACACCAAACTTGATTTATGTTTCTGGCATTTGGGCTCCCATTCCAACCGAGTTTGAACTCATAGAATGAAATTAGGCGAATACAGCACTTTGAAATCTTAGTAGAAATTGGATTATATGCAATCAGTGACATGCTACAGGGGTAATCAAACCTTTGTATTTCTAAGAGGATTAATAAATGAAGACATACATATGAAGAAATAGTCAGTAAAACATAAAATCCTGTATTAATTTCCAGGCAACCCAATATATTTTCATACTATGATTATGCAGATCTTTTGATTATGTATATATGAGGCTATGAGAGCAAAAGTGGCCTAACCCACAAAATATAAAAAAATCTAATTTAGTAATTTTTTGCAACTATAACGCCATCTGGTGGTGTTAATGTGTTTGAAAAATTGGTTCACATTGCACCTCCATGTGAACCAATTTTTCAAACACATTAACACCACCAGATGGCGTTATAGTTGCCAAAAATTACTAAATCAGATTTTTTTATATTTTGAGGGTTAGGCCACTTTTGCTCTCATAGCCTCATATCACATATACTTGAATGTCACAATTTAATTTAATTTAAATTTAAATTTAATTTAATTTAAATCTCCTCTATAATTAAAAAGGCGAAACCACTTTTTATTGTTCCCGGTAAGTATCGTATCTAGCTTATGACCCATAGGCCAGGACAAGTCAACGGTTTTATTAAATAGTTATTAGATTAATACCTGATTTTTCTAGATGTAGAAAGATTTAATTCAATAAGCATAACAATTTCAGGAGAAGGTAATTGGGGAGTATGGTAATTTAAAAACATAATAAATTAATATTCTTTTATTTAACTGCACACACCAATAATCCTTTTTAAACGACCAACCCAAATATATCACCATAATAATAACTATTACCTTTCCAACAATTATAAAAATTCTCCAATTGACTTAGTTTTATTGAAATAAATAAATAAAACTAAACCTGTTCAAACGTTTATTTAATGACCCCAAAGCACCCCAAATATGAGTCATCATTCCCAAAAACTCTATATTTAGACCTTTTGTTCAAGACTCTTTAGATATTACTTCTAATACTAAAAATCTTCCTTTACTTTAGAGCCCTGATCTTCCTTGAATATAAAAAAAACCATCATTACATTAATGTTCGATTTATCCCATCAGTAGATGTGCGCAGTGGTGTTTAGTATTCTCAACTGTCTTCCTTTGTTTTACCTTGATTAAATAAAGGGCGGGCTAGTTTCCGTGCTCAAAGTGTATGGGACACTCAAGAAAGCATGATTAAAAGGTCTGAATGGTTCAATATACATAGTGAATTTCCCTGCTTGTTTTCTGGATCTTAGGAGTAAAACAAGAAGTCGATATACTTGAAAGGTCATAGAAAAGAACTATTAAAGGGTCACTGTTTAAAAGAATTATAATTTTTGATACAGTGCTCAGTCTGTAGTCACCCTCAACTGATATCCGGTATATTTACCCCTTAATAATTTCGGAACTATATTTTTTCTTGCCTAAATACTGTAATATATACAAATTCTGAATTATAAGCTATCTCATGTGGGCAAAAATAGACTTTGATCGTTCTTTTCCATGACCCTTTACTTATTATTATTTTATAATAAACTAACCATTATATAATATAAATTATAAATCCAAAACTTTACAAATAAATTAGCAAGTACAAAGCTATTTCAGTAATCATAAAGAAATGATAGCAATCTTTAAAAATAATTACCAATATCCAAATGTATATCTACATCACTATCAGGATGAGCTAATTCATAAAGTCTTGAACCAACAATTTTCACTTCAAATTTAGTATATTTCTCTTTTAATGTTGTTCTAATATCACTTTCTAGAAAATAACTAATTGAGCAAGCCGAGGATGCAACATTTCTCACTTTTTCAAATGAAGATTCAATCCCACGTTCTAGAGCTTCCTTGGAAGAAAATAAAATGCGACTTTCTTTAGTAAGATTACCTGACCAACCTAATTTTAGAGCACCTAAAATTAAACATTTGATTCAAAATAAAATAATATAAATTGGATCCATCACTTTCAGAATGTATACCTACCAGTTTTGACAGCAAATTGTTGTTTAATCAAACCCAATTTAAATTTGACATTAAGTTTATGAGAATTAAATTGAAAATGTTCCTCAAGAAGATTAAAGTGGCCCAGTAGTAATTCTTGGCAGATATCACAAATCTTAATGTAACCGATACAGTCATCTTCTACATTTTTAGAATGTTTAACTCCAGTTAAATGTTTATAAAAAACTTTTTCTGGTAATCGCTTTGCTTTGCAATACATACATGAGAAATACAGTTTACGCAGACTATAATACATTCCATAGTATGCTCCTGTGTAGTGGTCACGTATATTTTCAAAATTTAATTCTTTACTGTTAAAGAAGAAATCACTTTTAGATACTCCAGGGTTAAGAAGCTGGAATGCACCAGTACTACAGAAAAAGACATGTTTGGGGTTAAAACTTGCTTCCGACTTTTCAGATGAAAAATTTTGAGAAGTGGTCTCGACATTTATTTTGGAAGTGGTCTCGACATTTATTTTGGAAGTGGTCTCGACATTTATTTTAGAAGTGGTCTTGACATTTTCATAATGATGTATATTCTTTTGTGGGGGAGGGAGATAACAATTGAAAGAATGATTGCATTTTTTAATTTTATTGTGCCCAACTGGAGATTGTGCCTTGTACTTGTCTAAAACATTTTCTTGATTAATAAAATCATTCTTTGAAACAGATTCATGCCTTAATGTTTCAACTCCTTCACACAATTCAAAGGTATCTCCTTCCTCTACTGACAATTGCTTTTCTTTATGGAGTTCATATATTTGCTTTGTTGAACTGGTAAGAAGTTTTTTATCATCCTTGTCAACCAAACTAGTATGGTTGACAATCAAACTGCAGCAGGCTAGATCATTATCAAATGACTTTTGCAATACTTGTTTCTTTGTTTTGCTTGCTACTGTTTTGTGCACAATAAAATGTTTAGATAAGAAATCAGCATTGTCTGCTATTAAAATATATTTACATAAAATACAAATCGCAGTGAATTGTTTACTATCTCTAGTGGTCTTAGCTACATGAGAAGGATTTTTTAAGTGGTGTACCAAGTTTTGCCAGTTGTTTGCTTCAAATGTACAAATCAAACATTCAGAGATAAATTCTGATTTTTTAAATTTATGCCAGCGTAATAATTGGTGTATATATTTTTTCACTGACTTCACATCAACTTCGGGCAACAGGTGAATAGCTTCCATTAGTTGAATACTATCACTAGAGTAGCACAATTATTTGAAGATGTAAATTAACAACATCTGCTTAAATTAAAACACGTAACCCAAACCAAATTATTAATTATCTAATTTAATTTACAAGACTATGCCACGTCTATAAGACTTGTTATTGTTAGTTAGGACTTGCCAAAACAATCCATAGAAGTAGAAACGTGGAACTTCAAGGAGGTGGAAACGGTTTCTTTAGTTAACAAGGTGAACATCTACTACTAACTAACCACTTGCGTGCGATTCTATCTAAAGTGGGCGGGTTTCGATGACATTCAGATGCCTTTTTTCTTTTGAAAATGTAGAAATTTAAACCAAAGAAAGGTTATGTTTTTTTTTGTAAACATTCCAACGGTTTTTTGAAAGCAAGGTATTCCTGTTTTCATATGTTCATCACGTGTAACCTCGTTGGATCTTGTCGTTGCTCAAAAACGTGGAGTAATGTTTCTGCAGCTTTATTGCTTCCAACACTTCTTTCAAGAGTTCTGTCCGTCCCAATATGTAACACATTTAACGTCACTTTAACCTGTTATATGTATATTAATACAGCTTTTCTAATAAGGTCCGTCATAAAATCAATACTTGAATCACTTAAAAGCTATTTTATTTTTTTTTTTTATTTTTTTTTTTAAATTTATTGGCATTGGATAGTTCCATACAGCCAGATATAATCTTTTAATTAATTAGTAAAAATTGAAAAAAAAAATTTACTTAATTATGTTTTAAATGAATTTTTTATTGATTTAAAATAGTTCAATATGTAGCTTATCTCATCTCTTCCGCTTTGTGATATTATTTCTTTAAATGTAATGTTGTTATTCTTAAAGTCTTCAAAAAGTTTTTTTCTATGTGGTGTATATGCATTACATTCCATAACGATATGGTGCAAAGTTTCTCGGTTATTGCAGTTTGGCAAGCGGCCGATTCCGAAATTCCGACACGGTGCAAATAACTGTTACACAAACTGTGATTCGACCGTAATCTACATTAAGTTTTTATTTCCTGTTTATTTAAAGTGATGTTTGAAAACCATTGGTTGCGTGAGACACTAGGAAATACGGATGTGTAATACTGCCCTGTAGGAGATAGTGAATATTGATCCTGCCATGTGTTATGACAATTTTCTTTTATTGCTAAATAAAAATCTGTAAATGGGACCGAAATTTTTACCTGTTCGCCGCTAATCGTAGCATCTTTGGCTAATTTATCAACCTCTTCATTTCCTATAATCCCAATATGAGCTTTAACCCATAGCAATGCGACCTGTTTGTTATTTTGTATGCATGGATTATGTACTTTTATAATATCTATTAACATGTTGTTACTATTTATGTTTTTGAAGTTGTTTAATAATTGTATATTAAAATAACTAATTTAAATAAAAACTAAATTGCATATAGTTCTGAGGTGAATGACGAACAACCAAGAGGTAATTTGAATTTAGCTCTATATTTATATTTTGGAATATAAATTGCACCGCCTGAAGTATTATTAATTTTAGACCCGTCTGTATAGATATGAATGTGATCTGGGAATTTGTCTGAAAGAAAGGCTTTAGTTTCCTGACATTCTACAATATGGGATAGGGAGTTAGTTTTTTTATTTAATATTATGTGAAAATTTTGGAACAATATTTCGAAGCTAACGGAAAATTGTGGTAATCTGACGAATGAACGAGGTCTAGCATTTTTTTATATTTTACAAAACTATTGAAGATGAGTGGAGTATATTTCTTTTTCTGCTAGTACGCCTTACATAATATTAAAATACTTAAATTTACTATTTTATTGTAGCATATGGGATTCCTCGCTTTAATTTTAAAAAGGTTTTTACTTGTTAAAAGTTCTCTTTTGATTTTTAGTGGCATTTCGACGGCCTCATTCAGCATGATAACTGTAGGTGTTGATTTGAGAAAGCCTAGGCAAATTCTTATACAACGATTTTGAATTACCTCTATTTTTTTTCAATGATGAATCTGGGGCTTCGCCGTATATGACTGCCCCATAGTCAAATATAGTCCTTATTGTAGATCTATTAAATAATAAAGATATGTTTGGGTCAGCTCCCCATTTGGAATTGATACTTATCATTCTGAGTGTATCATTCATTTTCTCGGATCTTTTAATGATTTCCAATACATGTTTATTCCATTTTAATTTTCTGTCGAAATACATTCCTAAGAATCTGACATTAAGAGCACAAGGAAAAGTAATTCCACCCAAAACAACTTGATCCCCCAATGTTTTGATTGTAAATAATATGATGTTGGGGTCGTGTATCCAAAAATTAATAAAATTATATGAGCTGTGAAAATAAACTCATAGCTAGTCAGCGTTTCGGTGAGGCTTTGTGCCATTGCTCTTATTTCTGGTTTTAGAACCAAGCCTTCTAAAATGGTTAAAAGAGAAATTAAAAGTGAACTATAACTATCCTTATCGCTTCCATACTCCCCAAAATTTTTTTTGAATGCTACAGATTTGGCCCACACCTTGTTTCCCCGATTAATGACACACCTCGGTCTTGCGAGATACCCTTCCAAATGTTCATCCGTAAACGAGAATCGTTCAATACTTTAAAACAAGAATTCAACATATTAAAAAGCGAAGCTGCTTCTATGACTGCAGATGTCGATTCAATAATTACTAAATTAAGTACGTGGGCATAGCACCATACATAGATTTGAAGGGGATTTTCCTTGAGAATTAAAGATGAAAATCCTTTGTATGTGCCTAGCATGTTTGAAGCACCATCAGTCGAATTACCTCTGCAATCCTTTAAATCAAACAGCCATTTCAGACTTAAAATTATCAACAAGAGACTGCCCTGTAGTAGAGTGTAATGGCTTAATTGAAATCAATGTTTCTTTAATTTCGTTGTCCTTAACATAGCGAATGACTAAGGAGCACTGTTCCTTTACACTTATATCTTGTGTTGAATCCATTTGTAAGGAAAACATTTTGGCTTTTTTTATTTCCTCAACTAATTTGTTTTTTATTACATCACTGCAAGCTTTAATGACATAATTGATGGTCGTCTTCGAGAGGAATGTAGTGATATTACCTCCAAGTTTAATTTCGTTGGCATGAAGCATTTCACTTTTCTTAATTATTTTATCTGAATGGTTTTTCAAAGTAGGGTCATAAGATGATAAAAGGAGAATAATGTCTATAAAATTTCCATGACGCTAGAATCTTTGAAGTTGTATGCCGCTTTATGTCTTTTTCTATAGCTTCTCTCTATAGCTTATACATTGCTTCCTTATTAATTTGACAACATCAATTACTCTTTTCATAACCTCACTGTTTTCTTCCACCAACTTATTTCTTCTAAGCCTGTGTGATTGGTCGATCAAAGCATCAACAGACTTACAGGACTGATCAGTTAGGTAAGCATCTACACTAATTTTGTGCACCATGGATACCTTATACTTTGGTACAGGTGTTTCGATGAGAATTCTAGCCCTGAGACAAATTTAAAATTGCTATCTTTGGAAAACGCTAGGCACATGGTGCAGAAAAAAAGTTTGTCATTTGAATTATATGTCAGCCAAAGACGTTTAACATCATTTTTAAAAAATATTTTATTGTGATTTCCTATATTGTGAGGTTGTTGAGGATGAAATTAAAAGAAAAAAATCTAAGCTGGAAGGGTTTTTAAAGTAGTTGTAAACTGGCGTGGTCTCATCAGATTTTGATGAGATGTCAATCAACGGTAGATTTGGCTCCACTGAGACTGGTTCATTGTGAAAAATATTAGATTCTTTAGAACCTGGAGTTGATCTTGAAAGCTGAGCAGAAGGTTCAGAAGTTGAAGGAGGTTCTAGCAGTTTAAAATAAGACACAATTGATTTGGTAATAGTTTCTGAAGATAGTGACTCTCTTGGTGATTCAGATGGAGAATGAACTAATCGGGAGATATTTCCAGAAGGTGAATATTGTTGATTACTGGCCCAGGAGCAGCTCTTTTTAAAATTGCATCTATCTCCTGGACAAGATGCTGCCTCCAACTGCAAAAGTTTCCTTCTTTTTTTTTTTTCTCTGGCCTTCTCTGCACCACCTTTTTTTTTTTGGTTTATCAGCCATCCCGAATGAATAACGTTATGGTTATCGAGTTAAAATTTCTCAATATCAGAAATTTTAATAGGACAAGAATTAGTATTGTGAAATACTTTAACATTAACAACTAAAATTGGCGATATAAAGACTAGATTTGAAAGAAATAAAATTGCTCAATTGGTTGAAAAGGAATCGTGAAAACCTTCAACGTTGGCAATTGAAATTATTGCTTAAAACTAAAACTTTTGAGAATAGACTAGTTAGTTGTTAGTCACTTGTTTTGCACATGCCTCATTAATTTTTGTGGAAATACCTCATTAATAGTTATGGAATTGTGAGATAATTGAATTTTGATTCAGTATCGTATCAGACGAAAACATAGTCGACCCAATGTGATTTTCATTTTACAGCAAGCCAACACCAAGTTGACAACATCCTTGGAACTGAAACCTAATGAATTGAAATAAAGATAGAAAAAGAATTAATATTATGAAAGACTTCAACATTAACAATTACAATTGCTTAAAAGTAAAGAGTAGTTTTAATAGAAATTAGACTATCATTGGTACTGACTTACAAAATTGAAAAATAATTGGGTTTCGATTCAATATGGAGTCACAATTTCAGACGAAAACCTTCGACCTCGATTTCAATTTTTCAACAACCTAACAGATTAGGTTAACAGCATCCTTCAAACACGAACCTAGTGAATCTATCTATATCTTGTGATAGTATCTGTGGAATCGATATCTACTTACGTCACTGCTTCAACAACCAAGGAGGTTTCAACGTGTCCAACCATAGACAAGATAATTATACTTGCATGGAACATGGACAAAGCCAAGGTTGGTAGAATAAGAAACTTTCTATATTCTACCAAACTAGATACGAAGCAGTGTTTACTTAGACAATGCACGTCAAGAAATTTCGTTTTTTAGGGGCCAAATAGGGCCTCAAGTCTCGAGTGGAGTTTTTTTTATAAGGATTTAGTTTTCCTTTAACCGATAAAACGTGAATATTTACTTTTTTCCCTTTCTTTCCCGGCCCTACCGGCCCTTTTCCTGGCCGGCCCACCGGGCGATTTCCCGGTATCACGGCGGCCCGATCCGCCCCTGGTGGTAACAGAGAATTCATTATTTGTTTTGCGTTTATTTATATTTTTCAACCTTTGCGATATCTGTTTTATGGGGGTATTTTTATTAATGCTTGAACAAAATGTTTGCCACGATTGCTTTTATTTATTTCGTGGCTATCAGGGGCTGGCCTATTCTGAGAATAGTGATGAAAACAAACATTTGCTTGAAGATGTATCCGAAATGTGTACCAATTCTGACCAAGTAGATAAGCAAGAGGTAAGCAGCTGGCTAAACATGGATAGTACTGATGTGGGATATGAAATTTTTATAGTTTAAAATGCTTTTTTGTTAATTTACCAGCAAAATTCTGTAATTCGTCATTTTTGTTATTTCGTCACTATCCCTCTCTCACTCATGACGAATTATCGAGTTTCTACTGTGAGTACAAATTAAATCTTATTTGAACCGATTTAATCAGTCTAACTCTTCTACATACCACTGCGATAGACAAACACATCAAACTTTTTATTACTTTCTATAAGACTGCCCTATTTTGGAAAATATAAGTGCAAAGTTAATAATATAAATAAAATCGTCTCCGTATTTCTAAATGGACTCAATATATAAATATCACGTTTTATTTATTTTTCTTAGCGCTCAGTAAAGATAGAGAAATATTTTTTTCACGTGAAATTGTAGTTTTGTATTTTATTTGAAATAAAAATACTTTCGTTAAGCTCAAAAAACGACTAGGCTTCAGGGTGCTCAAAAATTCCAAAAAAATGTTAAAATTCTAATAAAAAACTGACCTCAAATCTTGATTCAACGCACAAAAAAACTTTTATATGTACAATTTTTCTTTCGAGGACGTGTTAACATTTTTGAAGTTTTTGAGATTTTATCAACAACTTTTAACGGCCATAATATTTACTGCGTTCAGCTAATTAAAATAGCAATGTCATTACTAGATGCAGCGTGCATTCTGCTTTCTATCCATGTACATAACAGTGGGGTTACTCCAGATTTTAGTGGACAAAAACTGATATGTAAAAACAATTTCGAGGTTAACTATAACTTGAGATTTATCAAGTTGGAACAATCCTGCGACCTCCGGATTTGGGCTACACTATGCAGTTTTACGGCTTCTAGAAGCCCTTAAAATTTGGTTTCAATCGGTGGCGAAATCAGTGAGATAGCGCAAATTATTTACAAATTGACAGCCTCTTCTAAAATCCCACCAAATCTTGGGGGTAAACAATTTTTAATTTTGATTTTGACCAAATTTGTTTTGTTTTTTGTTTTTTTCAGATGAGGAATCTGATATTAGTTTTTAATTTGAAAATTTTCCTCACTGATTAATTTTTTATTTCCGAATTCCTATATTCATATTTCTACAGATGAATAATCTACAAATAATATCAGGTTCTGGTTAAAAAAAAAACTCTATATACAACACCAAGGGATCTATCATTTACAGAGGGGTTAAAATATTGCATTGTCCGCAAATTAATGCAGGATCATATTAAAACCTGATATTAATTTTAGATCAAATTTCTTCAGATGAATAATCTGTCTAATATTTACATGCTATACTGATGTACAGCGGATTTCATTGGAATTATGGCATTGTTATGGAGTCTTTGAGCACACTGATTAATGTGTAAAAATTAAAATAATAATAGAACTAGATCATATTTAAACGTTTTATTTATATAATATTGGCGAGGAAAATTTTAAAATTTTAAACTATTATCATTTTCAGATTCCCCATCTCAAAATATATGTAGAAACCCAATTTGGTCGAAATAAAAATTTTTTTAACCCCTAAAGATTTTAGAAGGTAAAAGTGTCGATTTCTGAAAAAACGTAAATAATTCGCACTATCTCACATATTTAGCCTCCAATTGAAACCAAATTTTAGGGGCTTCTAGAAGCCGTACAACTGCATAGTTTAGTCTAAATCCGGATGTTGCAGGATTTTTCCTAATTGAGATATCTCAAGTAATATTTGACCTCGGAATTCTTTATTCACATCAGTTTTTATCCTAGACTAAAATCGATAGTAAACCCAATGTTATATGCATGAATAAAAAGCAGAATGTACGCTGATTGTTGCGATGCTATTACTATTGTAATCGGCTGAACAAGTCAGTTGTTATGGCCGTTAGAAGTTGTTGATGAAATTTCAACAGGTCCTCGAAAGGGGCAAAACTCAATATTTTTTAATTTTCATAAAACTTAATATATCAGGTTTTTTTTTGGTGCATTTAATGAAAATTTCACTTAAAAATGCATTTTCCACTGATTCACAGCCGACTTCATTTGAATTTTGTCATTTTTTTTTTTTTTTTTTTTTTTTTTAGCACCCTGAAGCCGAGTCGTGTTTGAGCATAACCATAGTATTTTTATTTCAAATAACATACAAAACTACAATTTCACGTGAAAAAATTATTTCTCTATCTTGACCGAGAGCTGAGAAAAAAAATAAAACGTTATTTTTTATATATTATTTTTTTTCTTGACTCCCAATACCCATTGGTGGCTATAACTCAGGTTTTGCACAATTATAGATTCCTACTACCCAAACAAAAAGCTGCATTCAAATCCGTGAGTTACAAGTCAAAACGTCTCCTCGTTAGTTAATGATATACAATTTTAGTGAGATAAGGAAATGGGGTCTTATGACGAGTTTCAATCAATTTTGAAGACTTATTCATAACAAGGGAGGGTACGGTGTGGAAGAGGGACAGAAGACTACAGCAGTGGGGCTGAAGCACCCCTCCTCTGGCAGGAGGCAGCCAGAGGACGGCAGTTGATTGCAGGATGTTGACCGCACTGCTTGCTCTTGCGGTAATAGGCTCCGCGACAGGAGACCTCGCGGGACTTCTCGACCTATACAGCCCTCAGAGGTTGGCCCAAGGGTGGTCGCCTCCTCAGCCGCCCAGTCTGTGCGGCACGCAAGTCGCGCGATTCTTGGACGACTACTCATCTTCACATCTTTGGGCTCTGAACGGTAGGTCTTCTGTCATATCTCGCTAAAATATGGATTTTTTAAATTTTAAATATAATCAGATTGGCAAAAATGAAATTTTTAAACTTTTATTTGCGATTTTACGATAAGTACCCCGGTGTAAGGTGTCTTTTTTAAAGTTAAAAAATAAAAAAATAAACATAATAAAAGCTATTTATTTAATTATATTACTAAATATTCGAGTATTCAGTAATTTTGTTTTTCCACCATATTATATTCAATGCAATGTTTTATAAAATTGTTTGAAATGCATTATAATAGATTATTTACATAATAATTAACTTTGTTTAAATTAACAAAATTTCAAAGGAGAACAAAATGAAAAAAAAAAAAAAAAAAAATAATAAACGAATGATATAAAATTAAAATACCTTTAATGTCCATTAAAAACACAATTAATTTTCAAACCAAGTCTTTAGTGAAGTTTCAACTGGTTTCAGTATTCAATTACTTTTTTTTTTTTTTTTTTTTTTTTTCCTTATAACATTTCTTGTAGAGGCCATGTAAGCCCTTTTATTGGAGAGAGGAAATTAGTTGTCAAATAACTGTGATTAAATGTTAGTTATGATTAAATTTTGCCCAACTTTGTATTACATAAATATTTTATTGTTAGTGGCAGGCGCTAAATAATAGAATCGATTGACATGACAGTGAAGTACAGATAAAAACTTTTTTTTTAGATCTATTAGATCTATTATATATGATTCAACAAAATGATTAATGATTAAACATCTACCTTAAACAAAAACCTTTAACTGCTAAGATACAACTTTTTGAGTTGAGCCCCTTTAATTCTCGATGTGTGATATCTTCTATAGCTAACTCGACAGAAGATGCGTTTGAGAATTTTCGAATACACCATGCAAGAAACATATTATATTCATTACAATGTTTTCATAAAAATGTTTGAAATGCTTTATAATAGAGAACTGAAGTTTTAATTAACTTTTATAAATATCAAAATCTCAAAGGAATATAATAATAAACGAATAAAATGAAAAAAACAAAACAAACAACACACAAATGATATGAAATGAAAACACATTTAATGTAAATAAAAAACACACAATTAGTTTTCTAACCAAGTCTTTAGTTCAGTTTCAACTGGCAAAAATGAAACTTTTTAACTTTTTTTTGTAATTTTACGATAAGGATACCTGGTGGAAGGGAGTGAAAGCAATTTACCTATTTGATTAAATTATTAAATATGCGAGTTTCAGTATTTTTTTTTCAATAAAATAATATATATATATATATATATATATATATATATATATATATATATATATATATATATATGTAATTTTTTCTTGATATAAATCAATATTATTAAATATATTATTTTATTTTTGAAGAGAAAAGATCTGACCCGGTCGGGATTCGAACCCAAGTTTCCACCTCTCTAGCGTGGCGCCTTATCCAACTAGGCCACCGGGGTCGTATCCGAACCAGGCAAATCTTCTGGATAAGGCGCCACGCTAGAGAGGTGGAAACTTGGGTTCGAATCCCGACCGGGTCAGATCTTTTCTCTTCAAAAATAAAATAATATATTTAATAATATTGATTTATATCAAGAAAAAATTGCATATATATATGTATACCGGTGAAGGATTGTCAATAGATCCAAGTTAAATGTAATGTTCAATATGAACATTCATCCCCGGAATCACATCGCGAATTGCGAGGGCCCCGGGGGTTATGGATCACTGAAGAGAGAAGATTTGCCTGGTTCGGATACGACCCCGGTGGCCTAGTTGGATAAGGCGCCACGCTAGAGAGGTGGAAACTTGGGTTCGAATCCCGACCGGGTCAGATCTTTTCTCTTCAAAAATAAAATAATATATATATATATATATATATATATATATATATATATATATATATATATATATATATATATATCTGTGATTTTGATATTGAAGGTGAATTAATAGAAATGAAAAGAAGACTGATATTCGTTATGAAAAAAGAATGATTCTTGTTTTATTTATTTTGTCAATGGACCCTTAAACTACTAAGAAACAACTCAAAAAGTGACGATTTCAGGAAATCCCGTATAATGTTTAATTATAATTTTTTGAACCCCAGAATTAGTTCGTTTTTTTTTTTTTATGAATTCGTTTCTATATCTTAATAGCTCTTGTTTAATATTATCCGACTCTCTCCAATTTTTTTTCAAAAGACGACAAGAAACAGAATTTTAATTTTTTTTGAGTTGTGCCTTTTTAGGTTTTTTACATTACTAGCGGCAAACGCTCACACTAGAAAAAGGCCTGTAAGCTACAAATATAAAAACCATTCAATTCTACTAACTCAAAATTGTCAATTTTTGAGTTGAGCCCCTTTCATTCCTGATGTGTGATATCTTCTGTAGCTAACTCGACAGAAGAGGCGTTTGAAAATTTTTGAATACACCATGCAAGAAAGATATTATATTCATTACAATGTTATTATAAAAATAATTCAAATGAACAAAATCTCTAAGAATAATAATAATAAACGAATAAAATGAAAAAAAACAGCAACAACAAACAAATGATATAAAATGAAAACACCTTTAATGTCAATAAAAAACACAGTTTTCAAACCAAGTCTTTAGTTCAGCTTCAACTGGTATCCGTATTCAAGCAGTTTATTTTATTTATTTATTTAGTTTATAATTCTAACTCGAAGATACATTTCTTTCATAAATTCTTTAAATCTATTGTTCGAATTCTTTACATAAATTACATTCTTTATTTTCGAATTCACATAAAATGTTAAAAAAATAAAATAAAAAATTACACACACATATATATATATATTTTTTTAAATCCTACAAATATTAAAAAAAATAAATATATAGATACTAAAAAAATAACTTAATTAAAATACGCAAGTAAAATAAGTGCAAATCGTAAACCTTTTCAGGAGATACAAAAAAAAACGGAATATCTAGAATGCTTTAAATAGTTAAAAAAATCTTCGCAGATCACAATACAAAAAACCAATTTCTCCCTGACTAGGAAAAACAATTGATCATGGAAAAGTGTATCTATAGTATACTTTAATTAATACACATACATATTAAACTTTTATTTAATAATTATTACAATCTGCCACTTTATGGGAAGTAAAAATTAATAATTAAATTAAATTAAAGATTAATCATTATTCGAAATTCGATTAATTTAACAAAACTGGCTAATCGAATGAATTATTAACAAAGTTGAATAAAAACTATTATTAAATAATAATAGTTATAAGAAAACTATAGCCAAAATTTCTTTCTTAAACACTTACAAAGCTAGAGCGTATAAGAAAACATTAAAAAAATTAAGAAAAAAAACGTGACTTTTTACATTCAAACCAATATGGCTCTTAAACGGTAGGTCCTAGCCACAGATATTACTTACAAAAATATTTTCCATTACACTTCTGGTAAGGAATCTGTCGTCAATTTTTCGATCAGAGGAACACCAACAATGCTATAGCGTGTTAAAATGCTTCATTTTTGAGGGCGAAAAAAACCTTACAACAAAAATTATAGACTCCCAGCCTAAATATATACATGGGATCCCTGGTGGAAGGTGTCTTATTCAAAGTGTTAAAAAATAAAACTATTTATTTAATGAAATTATTAATTATTCGAGTTTTCAGTAATTTTGTTTTTCAAAAAAATAAAACATATATCTTCTATAGGAAACTCTAAGGAAGAAGCATGTATTTGAGAATTTCTGGATACACCATGCAACAAACATATTCATTACAATGTTTTATAAAATTGTTTGAAATGCATTATTATAGATTATTTACGTATTAATTAACTTTGTTTAAATAAAAAAATCTCAAAGGAGAATAAAATGAAAAAAAACAACAACAAACAAATGTTATAAAATTAAAACACCTTTAATGTCAATAAGAAACACACAATTAGTTTTCAAACCAAGTCTTTAGTGCAGTTTCAACTGGTTTCAGTATTCAAGCAGATTTTTTTTTTCCGTATAACACTTCTTGTAGAGGCTATGTATCCCCTTTTATTAGAGGTTTTCACCAAAATATTTCTTTGTACAAGTAACAGTCATTTACAAGATGTGAGGATGTTTGTGGAGTTAGTCTGTCACACTAAGCACAAGCATCTGAATTTTGTTGGTGAAATTGTTCTGTAAGTAATTTAGTTTGTGTTGAGTATTTTGGAGGTATTTTATGGTTTTATGGAGTTGAATTTAAGGTATATTTGTATAATGGTTCAGTAGATTGTTACAATTGACCGTTCCAATGATCAATGAATTCAGTTAAATAAATTATTTTTAATTGAATATTTTTTGGAAAACGTAAAAGGAACTGCTGTGTATTAATAGAGCAAAGGAAAATTTTCTCTAGATCGAACTTGATTTAACAAAGCTCGTTTGGAAAACTTTTTTAAAATATATTATATTATGTAAGTCCAAGGTCCCATATTTTCAGGGCAGAGGTTTGAATTTTCTGTTTTCAGTATAAATGGAATATTTTTGAAAACATATTTTTCCTATAGATTCACTTCATATGTGACACCAATTTAAGCTGCTCAGAGTATTTTTTATAATTTTAGACAAAAATAGAATTATTCATTTTTTCTCAAACAGCACAGAATTATGCTTTGTCCATTACGATCATATCGATTGCTAAAACTTTTTCGTTCAGCAACAATTTTGTTTAAGGATTAGTTACCCGCTTTATAGTGACTTGGGAGTTCCAGTTATGTAACAAATATAAATTAAAAACTATGATGGACTAAATTGAGCAAATTAGTTGTCTTTCCATACAGAGATACTGCTTTGGCAAGAGACCGATTATCAATTATGCTGCCACGGCTTTTGACAGCTCTGCTGCACTATTGGGATAGGATGAATAACGAAAAAATAATTTTTTTTTTTTAATGTGATTTATTCTAAACGTAACTAAATTTATAATGTATTTCAGTTCATCATGCACAGGACTTATAACTTTTGTGTACTTTTGTTTATGTGTTTATTGTAAACTGGTATCCCGTACGGGCTTCTGCGAAAGTACTTACATAAAGGTTACTTTTCCTCCATTCGAGACTTGTGTTGCAACGCCTGAACTTGTGGGTGACTGTCCAAGCGTCAAAAAATATTATAGACCTTCAAATAATAGAAATCTGGAAGCTGTTTTCTATTCCGATAATTTTAAATTACTCGTCGAATCTATGAGATTCGTTAGTAGTACACTACACAATGTCGCAATTAGATGAACCGAGTTACGCACTCAGGAACTACATTACATGCCCTGAGAATGTTTCCATGCAATAATACTCCAATTTTACGAACTCCGGCTTCGGATGCTTACTGCTCTTACATGATCTCTCTTGTTCTTGTTAAATTTTCACATATAAGCTTAAGTAAGTGGGATTATAAGATGGCATTTTATCACGATATTTTTTTTCACTTATCTCCTTATTAATTAACAAGTTTAATTATTCTCCTTATGTAAGCGTTGAAAATTTTTACAAAGCATAAGTTTAGGCCTATATTTAAAAGTGAATAATATTGCGATAAAGCAAGGCTAAAGCTTAGAAAACGTATCTGTAAGCAAATGCAGATACTTTTATCGATATTCCCGAACAATATATTTTTTTAGCTTATTTCTAATATTTATTTTTTAAAAATCTTTATGACTTTTGGCAGGGATTCCATAGTTTTTCACAGTAACGTTGTTTTTACCATTAAAAATGTATTATTTTAGCACGCTCTAGCTCAGTTGGTATTATGTTTCCTGATCAGAAATTTAATGTAGAATATTTTTGTTACATAACATTTATCACTAGGACCTACCGTTTAGGAGCTTTATTAGTTTGAATGAAAAACGTCACGTCACATTTTTTAAGTTTTAGAACTTTTTTGACACGCTCTAGCACTGTAGGCGTTGCTCGGATCGAAAATTTGCCGACGATTTCCTTATCAGAAACTTAATGGAGAATATATTTTGTTGTATAAAACTTGTAGCTAGGACATAATGTTTAGGAGCTATATTGGTTAGAATGAAAAGTGTCACGTTCGAAATCCCCCCCTTTTTTTAAGTAAGTATGTCGTTAACTTACGCTGCCAGTTGAAATTATAGGTTTAAGAATTTTTTAGAATACCAAATAAATAATAAACATTTATTAAGGCAGGTATACAAATTCGAAATGAAAAAAAAAAAATTCAATTTTATTTCCAACCATGATTAAGACACCAATTAATAAGAAATCTCATCCCCTCTACCACTCCGCATTGTAAGGTTAATTTATTTTTTTAATTTTTTTTACTTTTAATATTTTATTAAAGACTTTTTACAACTATATGTTATATGTCTTCGCCAAAAATGAGTTTGTTCCATTTTTTTCTGTTTGATTTTATTCTGTCTTCCTCACACATTTCCTTATTCATAATTCTTTCACAAAACCATCAACCCAACGTCTCCTAGGGCGAACTTTCTTCCATTTTCTTTCTGGGGTCTATTCAAAAAATATTTTTGCCATTGTTCTTCATCCATCCTCATAACACGCCCAAACCACTTTAGCCTTATAGTCAAAATAATTTAGAGGATGTTATTCATTAGTTCTACTCTCTGCCTAATTTCAGTGTTTGGAACCTTTTAATATTTCATTATTTAAATACCTTTAAATATTTCATTCATACAAAACATAAAGGTACAAAAGATCAAAACAAAACATATTCCAAGTGATGAAAATTAAATTATTTATTTGAACACTTGAAACTGAGAATCCAAGAATTTACACCTAGGCAGACGGATTGCACAAGACGGAAATTCATTCCAAGAATTTGTAAAAAAAAATGTCTACAGGTCTGAAAATAATAGGAAAACGAGAAACCATGCCTATGGTTGCAAAATGTGGAAGAAGAGATTTTCAGGGCAGAACGTAAACGCTTGTAGGAAGTAATATACAGCTTCAGATATAAAAAGTTATCAATAAATTATTATTACAAATATTGAAAAAAGGTACCGATATTTTGAATCCAATCCAATCCAATCGGCGCAACAACCCATTACTGGGTCCTGGCCTCCTCAAGCAGCTTCCGCCAGTTTAATCGGTTAAGTGCAGCTGCTCTCCAATTCCGTACTCCGAGCAGGGTTCTAGTATCCTCTTCCACACCATCCGTCCATCGAAGCTTAGGGCGGCCTCTCGGCCTTGTTCCATGTAGGCGCTCATTCAAAAGTTTATTTGGGATCTCATCTCTCCCCATCCTTGCTACATGGCCTGCCCAGCGGAGCCTAATTACCCTCACAACTTTGCCAACATCAGGCTCACCAATCAGCGAGTACACTTTTCTGTTCGTGCGTCTTCTTCAAGCTGAACTATCCTTTACTGGACCATTAATGCGTCTTAGCATCTTTCTCTCATCCACGTTTGGAGATCCTTTTCATCTGACATCGAAAAGGCCCAAGTTTCTGAGGCATAGGCTAGCACTGGTCGAATCAGGGTCTTGTTTAATTTTGTTTTTGTAGATCTTGATAGAGAACTACTTCCCAAGTGCCGACGCAGTCCAAAGTAACACCTGTTGGCCGATGTTATTCGCCTCTTTATCTCTGCCGAAACATCATTAATGGCACTTGAGACCAAAGGTACACATATTCCTCAACTCGTTCGAAAGAGTAATTACCAATTTTGACCAAACTTTCGTTGGTACCTGCTTGTTTGCCAGCAATCATATATTTGGTTTTGTTGGAATTAACAATAAGTCCTAGCTTCCTGGCAGCATCATCAAGGGCAAGAAAAGTTTCTTCCACTGCAGCTTTTGATCTCCCAATAATGTCGATATCATCAGCATATCCCAGGATTTGTACCGAATGATTAAAGATAGTTCCACTGGTCTGTTCCTTTGATTCTCTTACAGCTTTTTCCAGACCGATACTGACATTTTGAATACTATTCGTAATTGAATTATTATAGCTTATAATTGAAGAAATTCTAATTTGTTTCTTTATTCAAATTATAGGGTGCTTTTATTTATCAGTTGCCAGTTTGATGAAAATTTCAAATCATATCCATTTATTAAATAATATTGTTGGAATAGGGCCTAAGGATACGCAAGAATTGAATAAAAGTAAAAAAAATAAAATAAAATAGAAAAAAAATAAGAGGCTATTCAACTGGCCTTCTGAGCGGTGCCTATTCTCCAGGACATGACAGTGCCCGTCTTCGATTGCCAGCAGCTTTCGCTGTCTTCTGTTACGCAATAATAGTCGACTATTTCTTATTGAAAATCTGTGTCTAATACACTTACTTACATTCCGTCCCTAACATTATGTAATATATTCTCAGAATTTTCCAGATGTTGATCTATTATTTATTTAGTTTTAGTCATTAATAATAATTAAAAAAAAAAATACCCTTTGGAGAGAGTAATATTTAATCCGCACTGTGTGCTTTTCAGTGGTTGAAATAAGAAACTTAGCTAGTTATAAGTCTTTGCATTTGTTTCTCTAGTGTCAAGTTAGTGTTTAGAGTTTAAGATATGTTTTCTATAGCTTCATACAGAAGAAAAACTTTACACTTTAAAATTTATTTACTAAGTTTCCAAAAATATTTTTTATCGACTATACTACTCAAACAAAAGACCCGGACTGAAAGGGAACAACTATGGTATTTGGGATATCGAATATTGATTTGATATATTAATCGAATATATCGTTTTAATTCGTTATTCCAGATTAAAAATTATTTTTTATAACAAGAATGTTCATAGTAGTTGGTTTTCGAGCTCTAATACGCAGTGTTTAGTTTGTTAAACCTCCCATTTACAGTGTTTAATGAAAGGTTCTAGTAACATTTGCGGTTTGAAACGCAGAAATATTATATATTGTAAATAATAAAAGCTATATTATTGTTTACATACATGGCCAGAAGATTGAGAGGAAAATTCTGAGGAGGATTCACGGAACCAAAATAACGCAGGAGGGATGATACTAGCGAAAATTCAATGAAGAAAGATACAGGAATTTGGAAGGGCTTGAAACAGTCATCAGGACCAGGAGACTGAGGTTCTATGGCCTCATGATCAGAATGAACAATAAGCGACTACATTTTTTACAAAGTCTTTAGCTGTGAAAGTATGAGCATATGTAAAACGAATAAAAGAGAAACTGGGTAAGCTAAAAATCACGGATAAAGATTGCTTGGATAGAGAACTTTTTTGGGAAAAAATAAAGAAGTTGGGGTTCTTCCGGGTTACAGGGAGAAACGAGGAAGAAGAAGGACTAAGGAAGATCGAAAGGAGCAGTAGTAGAAGTAAAAGAAAGACGGAAGGTGGTTAAGAAGGATAAGAAGTGGATATTCGCATGATCCTGGCTGGCCGATTCACGTAAAAAAAAAAAAGAAGCTAACTGTGTTCTAATTTATTTCTTGAATAATTATTGTTTTTTTTAGTTCTCGTATGGATTATTTTATATAAAATAACTTTTTTTTTTTACACTGACATTTTAAGTATCAAGAATCGAAAATTCATTTGTTTGTACCGAATAGAATCGAAAAGTTTTGGTAATGACATATACCTACCCACCCGATCCTGATAAAACTTAGGTAATACATCTCTCTGAATGGATTGTTTGACACAGTGATTTTAATGTTGGGTAAAGAAGTAATTTGCTTCTATATTGACTGCTCTTTTACTGCCTAATATTCCTGATATTCTAAAACTCTTATTGATAAATTTAGAATTCTCTACTTATAATAAGTAAAAAAAAAAATATATTTGTAATTATTATTATTTTTTTAATAATGTACGTTTTTAATAATACATATTCATTTCTCATATTGAAATTATTACAGGACAGTTTTAAATTAATTGAAGTAATGCCATATTATGTGTGGAGTAGCCTAGTTGGTAAGGCATTAGACTCTGAATTAGCGCACCCAGGTTCGATTCCGCCAGTTGGCAGAATAGTTATTATTTTTTTTTTTTTTTTAAGATCAATTCAGGGGTCGTGAGATAATTGTAGTGCACAGCCTGCATAAAGTGGGCACCTGTACCTTTTTTTCGGTCGAGAACTCTTTGAGAGTGAATGCTGAACACATCACTTCCTTGAATCATCAGTCATGTGATATTACATTCCTGCAGTAAATAAAAAAACTTTGTCGATTGTAAAGGAAAGGGTTACATTTTTTCTTCTTATAACTGGTTATTTAAGTGATACTATTGGTACTATAAGTGATAATTCTAATGGATATATACTAGTTATGTTAGAAATAATACAATGCGATTATAGGAATAATACAACGTATCATAAAAAAAAAATATAAGGTATATGTCCAGGTTAACAAATTATATTCAGTTACAAATAGTAGTGACAAACTTTTAGAATTCTTTACTTCATTATGATCCACAGCTATAACAGTTAAGTTTACTTAATGCTTAGTAGCGGCCTTGCCTTCACGCTGGTCGAACTTTTGTGGTTTCACCCAAATACCCACATCATAGAGTGAGACCTACTTTTTTTTGCCCCCATATTACTGATCTGTGGTTGTTGACTGATAGGTTCTGGTAGTTTAAGGGAATAATATTTTTAGTATGGATCCTAAAGGATTCTGGTCTTAGGTTTCCAGTGTAAATCGCCATATTGTCTACTGCCATGATTGTAGTAGTTAATTAATTTTATATTTCATTAGATCTTTTGAAATATGTTTATGTAAATTCCGACTTATAATTTCGGCTTACTGAATTAACTATCACCATAATAAATTTTATTCTATTTATTATTAAATATTGAGGCGCGGTAGCTCAATGCGGATAAGGCACTAGACTTCCAGCCTCCCAGAACAGAGTTTGATTCCGCCTGAAGGCAAACAATTTATTTCCTGTTATTTCAGCCATGGATCGATTTTGAGGTTGGGAAACCCTCCTGATGCACTCCCAGCTTCTATAAAGTAGGAACCCTTAATTGGGGAAAATCTTTGGCGTTTCAGCGTGATTTCCCCAAATCTCCTCCCAAATCTCAAGCCCAAATCTCCTCCTATCGCAACCGTTGCCCTAGTAACAGTATATCATTACTAAAGTAATGAAACTGAGACTCTTAACAGTTTAAAAAAAAAAAAAAATGGGAAATCGTATTTTGTCAATTTTGTTCTTAGAGTAAAAACTTTGTTTAAAAGCTACTAAAGCTGCTAAAAAAATATAAAAAAAATAAATAAATAAAAAGTTCTGTGTTAAGGAAAGATGCGATTCTGATTGGTAGGCACGAATTGGTTATCTGAATTCCGTACAGGTGACGAAGATCGTTCAGGCTGGCCAAAACGTGACTACAGATTTACCATCAAATTGGAAGAAGTTTACTAATTGTTTCAGGGAATATTTTAGTGAATAAATGTATATTTGCAATTCTTAATCTGTATCTACTTATAGTCGATTGATTTGGCAAGAGATCGTTTTTTCGTTAGTTTTTTAAATTTCTTATATCATACATATAATGTATAATACATATTTTAATTTATTTATTACTTATAGATGGTAATTAAAAAATAATCATTCCCAAACCATAAACAAATACAATATTTATCACTCAAAATGTAACCATTAATTATATTAATAAATACATAATCCAAAAAAAAAAACTTTCAAGAAATGGACAAAAAAATCAAAAACAAAAATTGTAACTATTCATTCTCATTTATAAAGTAACGATAGAATTAAAATTCCTACAGTAATAAATCTATATATATTTTTTTCTATACATTGTTTTATACTAATTTTTTATAGTTCCTCATATTTTTATTACATTTACACTCATTAAAGAATTTTTTACATAATCTAAAGAGATTTGGGTTAATATAAAATACACACAATTCTTTGTGGATAGTTTCAATTTTTTGTGGTATACAATAGTACAAGTAATTCAGAGGCATTTATTTTGGGATTATAGTTTATTGTTATTTTTTTTTAACTAAAAATTTGGCAAGCTTATGTTAATATAGAACGTAGTCATTTTTTATTAAATGATATTTTATTATCAGTGCTTAATTTAGAGTTTCTGTTAATGTATAGTACACAGAACTTTGTTAGCTTTATTATACAGTAATAATTTGTATACGCATTATCAATGTGGGAAGTAAAAGTCAACCTTTTGTCCACGTCAAGCCTTAGATATTTCATTTGGTTTGGCCAAGCTACTGGCATATTGTTTGAATTTATATCAACTTCGTGCCGAGTAAATAAACAATTAAAATTCATCACCCGGAGTGGGGTGTCATGGTACACGAAATATCAACAACTTGGAAGCCCGGTTTTTAGCTTAACCTACCAGGATCAAGTTGTGGTGACAGTGAGATGAAAACGAACGTCCTGGAGAAAGGAAGAAGACGATAATGGGCATAGCCGAACTCGCTCTGACCCACTTCTGCCCGCTCAAGAAAAAAAAACCCATTCCGTAACCCTAAGATCGGTTATGTGTCTATTACATTTTTTTTTTATTTCTCTCTACGGGCTCTTTCGTCGATTATTCAACATTTACAGAACGTTCCCTGGAAACGTACAATTATTGTTGAGAAAAATCCTTTTTCGGAATTTGTTTGCGTAATCAATTGCCGACGTTTCGTCTGCGGATGATTAGAAATTTGATTGTTCTTCGATACAATGGTGAGCATTCATCTCTAATGTGAAATCTATTGAGTGAAATGGCTTATGCAAAGTGTAACTATACGGTGTCGAAATGGATGACTATTGAGCTATCTAGGACATGATGTTAGTAAACTGCTCGTATTGTTTTTTTTTTTTTATCTCGCGCGGAATCACCTTGCGTTGGAAAGTCATCGTTTGCAGTTTTGATGTACTGAGGAGTTGCAGTATTTCAAGGTTGATTTAATCGTGACTCGGAACAAATTGTTCGTAACTATCCGGCTTAAAAGTAAAAAAAAAAAAAAAAAAAAAAAAATCCAATAATAAGAATAGTAGATAACAAGATAATTCATGTATTAACTTCTTCAACTATCCTTTAGCTCACATTCTTGCTTAAATAAAAGTTTCATATCCAACACTGTAAAAATCTCATTTTTTTTGTGTATTTTAATATTTATTGGTTACAGTTCTTTTTGCTACCTTTCTTAAAGATCGGTGTAATGCGGCCAACCTTTATGTATGCAGTTAGCCATGTAACATGAAAGAGATTGGATAAGTTTTTTTCGGCCCATTCTTTATTAGTTCAATCTGAATATCGCCTGGACCAGCAGACTTATTTTTTTTTATAACCTTATGTATATATTTATATATAAATCGTTCCTGGAAAGTGTAACACTTTATTCAAGCGAGTCCTGGCTGGTACTATTAAGGAGAGCCAGGCCTAAAGACTTCTAGCCCTAGACATGGATTATTGGAGATGTTCCTGCGCGTTATTGCGGCTTCAGAAAGTTCCAAACACTGAAATTAGACAGAAAATAGAACAAATAAATATCAACCTCTACACTATTGAGACTAAAGTGTTTTGTGCATGATATGAGGATGGGAGAAGAGCGATGGCCAAAATGAAGTTTTGAATGGAGCCTGGAAAGAAAACGGAAGATAGGTAGCCCTAGAAGACGTTGGGTTGAGGGCGTCATGAAGGAATGATGAACAGGGGAATATGTGAGGGAGGTTGGTTGGATAGGAAAAAAAGGAACCAACTCATTTTTGGTAAATATATATATATATATATATATATATATATATATATATATATATATATATATATATATATATATATATGTAAGTTGGTTTTCAAAATGCCTTCTTGGTTTAAAAACAGATTTATTATTCTGTAAAGAATTGACAATAAATTAACATATATTTTATAAAACAACTAACAAAAAAAAAATAATAACTAGGCATACCTGTAAAGAATAATTAAATTACAAGTAGTTAAACCACTAACAAAAGTCTGAACACCAACTAAATAAAGTCTTATATCCTCTGCAAGTATAACCTGCCACACATTGGTTTAGTGATTAAAACAGATGATTAGCCAACATAGACTATCAGTATAGTCTATTTACATATATATATATATATATATATATATATATATATATATATATATATATATATATATATATATATTTTTTTTTTTTTTTTTTTTTTTTTTTTTTTTTTTTTATTATAACAAATCATTGAAATTTACAGTTGTACAAAATATATACATCAAGTAAATGTGCTGTTAACTATTACAATAACGTGACAAAACTTGAAAAAACTACTCATCAGTAGCACTTTAATATAATTCAACATTAGAAGGTCTCACGACCTCTTTTCAGAGGCCTCAGTGGATTATCAGGAATTAAGTGTGAAATGACAGGTATCTGGTTTGGGCCGAATATGAAACAGTAAGATCTTTATGGATAAGTTTATTTGTGACATAATAAGGAGCATTGAAGATTTTACTAAAGATTTCCGATTGTAAGGATTGGATGAGTTTTTGTTGGGTCTTAACGTTCTTATGTTCTCCTATTAGGGCAGGAAGGTTGTGTTATCCTATATGTTACCAAACTATTCCAGTCAGAATTGTATGGTTTTTATTCCGCGTTTTTATTGTTCACTAAATAAATTTTGTCCCAACACCTTCGGCCATTGTAGTCTTGATGAATGGTGTACAACACTTACCAAATTTTTCGTTTTTAAAAATCTCTCCAATTTATGGCTTTCAAGGTGACGCTTTACATTTTTCAGAGTATTTAGGAAACGAAGCCACTCTAGCATTAAACGTTAAATTTTAAGTTTTGTCACAAGTCGCTGGTTCCTTATGTTATCGCAAGTATTTTTCTTTCGTTAATCCTTAACGAAGTTTCTTTTTAACATCATCTTGATTATCTTTCTTTGTTTCGGATAGACATTTTTGTAGTAGCGTGGCGTATACTGTACTGCCTATAATTGCATAATGTAGTAATTAATATTTGAGTAGAGAGACAGAAGGTGAACATGTTAGCCACCGCCACCTGCTCTAGGAAGTACTTTCTCCTGCCTTGACAACTCTTTCTCTTTAGGCATACGTGCCGAATTAGCGTAGTGTCAAAACCAGTTATCACCTGCTTGTCACGTTCTTTGGCAACTTTGGGATCATCATTTTTGAGGTATCAAAAAATTAGTATTAAATGTCTACTATCAAAACTGATCTTAATCAATTTAACGATGATTTTATTTATTAACTAGAATCCTCCGTCGCGGCTTCGCACGCTCTTATAAGTGAAGAACTTTTTTTATTACTAATGTTTGAGTTATATCACTTTTGAAATACATGTGCGATATATTCAATTCCGACCATATGAAGTAGGAACAGTTTAAATCGAAGATGCATATAGCACCTTCCTGTGTTGCGGCTTCGTTGGGCGAATGCGGTCTTGTCTATTAAATATATAATGTTTCTGATCGCTTTCCTTCCTGCGGGAAGTTCACCGGAATCCGTTCCATTCTGTGAAAGTTCAACTGCAAGAAATAATCTGATTAACATCTTATATATACGTATCTTTAAGAGCATTATTTGGGATTACCTGTTTCTTTAGGCATTTCTGGTTATGTTATTCTTCTATATTGAAAATATTTTGAACTATCATCTCCTATCACGGCTTCGCCCGCTCTCATCTCAAAGAACTTACATAATTTTACCAAATAATTGAGATATGCAATTAAGCATTATTTCTTCAATGACATTTTTGATACGGCAGTAATTTTTGTGGTCAAAGATAACGTAAAAGCATAATAAGACATCCAATTTTTAATTTTAATCCAGGGAAACTATTAAGAAACTCTTGCGGATAATAGACTGCATTATGAGTGCTTACTAAAAAAGCCCCATAAGTCATATGTTTACACACAATATAAAAAGGCAAAGGATTGACATTTTGATTTGATAATAATTTTTTGTCGTCAAAAATAATTTTATCGATTTTAGTTTCTAATCATAAAAGTATATGACATGAAAATCTCGCTTCTGTCACTCAACATGGTACATTTAAATTTTTATTATTGTAATTTTTATAAATGCTAATCCTTTCTAGAACTATAAAAATTATGTAGTTAAAATTTGGTAACGATAGATTGAGTAGTTTTATCATAAACTCAATTGCGGAATGACGCTAACCACATTTTCAAATTTCACTGGGATCCAGATGCAAGAGAGAGGGATGCACATATTTTAATCTTTCTCAGCAATTTATTTGAATATAAGTAAATTTTATTATCAATCTCAAACTCTATATAACACCGTTCTTTTATAACCACTCATATAGAATAGCGCTCGCCACCTATCGGCCATTTAACTTTATGCTAGCAAATAACATGAGCTTGAGTTACAGTTAATTTTCAATAATTCATTTATAATAAAAGACGTATTTACGGATGGAACGGATCAATTTTTTTCTTTGCATTTTAATCCAATGAAGAGTTTATGTTTCAAATTCACATTTCCATTAAGGGATTGTCATAATGTTTTATTTACACAAGTAACTGATTTGTATGCCAAATGAGAACACCATGTTTTTTTGGAATCAAAAATGAATTTCTCCATGAAATCGAAACAAAATCATTACGTTTAACATATCATTCGAAACCTAATTAAATTTGCAAGTTTTGTGAAATTTGCAGTTTTGTGGGTAGTTTTTCGAAAAACGGTGAGGGTTGAAGTAATATAAGACATTGTAACTTCCCGAAATACGTTAAAGACCATTATGTTCTTTAGATCCCAAGTTTGTAAAATTCAAGGTTACAGGTCCGCCATTATAGATAATTTAATGCTAAATCCGAAAATGTGGTCAAAATTAGAAAACTATTTAAACGAAATGGGGATATTACAGCTTTTATAAAAAAAAATGGTTTCCTCAAAAAAGTCTTTGAATTATTGTATATCTGCAACGGATTGGAGTAGAAAGGTGAGGTCTACGGCAGTTTGCTACATTTCTTTTTACACTAAGAGATACTCACCCCGTATATATAAATTTTTTTTTCTCTCTTTTATCTTCCATAGTAAACCTTTGAAAGAATCGTTTATTTCAAAAAGTGACCTTAGACCAATGTTTTTTTTATTTATTTATTATTGTGGCTGGAAAGTTAATATTTCTTTTTCTTATTTTTGATTTATAACTCAGTCAATTACAATATTTTATTTTGGTTATCGATACTTATAAAACTTGTTATGAACAAGACAAGGAAGGGAGAGGGAGGACAAGAAGACCTCATCAAGGAATGTTATGACTGATGACTCAGGAAATGCTGTGCAACCTTTACGCAACTCAGTTCCCACTAAACAGCCGTAAATACGTCTTTTATTATAAATGAATTATTGAAAATTAACTGTAACTCAAGCTCATGTTATTTGTTAGCATAAAGTTAAACTTTAATTTATTTTTTGAAGTATTTTTCCCGCTCTCATAACTAAAGAAGTTGTGAGATATATTAGAAAAGGTAACTAATAACTAATAATTGAAGTATTGATAAAAATCTTGCACTGATTAGGCGATTTAAGATTATAGTAAAAGCATTATTGGACATATAATTTTTAATTTTAGTGTATGATTTGGCAATCAGATGGACTGAGACTATTAAGAAACTCTTGCGGAAGATGGACTGCGTTATCTATGCTTACAGCTGAAGGTGCAGGAGTCTTATTTTTACACACAATATCAAGAAGCAAGTGATCGGCATTTTGATTTGGTATTAATTTTTATTAGGCAGAAATAATTTTATTGATTACATCTTGAAGGATTTTAATTTCTAACCATAAAAGTATATGACATTGTGGCAAACCTCGTTTCTGTCTCTCAATATTGTACATTTAAATTTTTACTGTTGTAAATTTTATTATTGCTAAATCTTTCTAGAACTATGAAGATGGCGTAGTTGATTAGGTGTAAAAAAAATAAAAAAAATCTAGAATTATATTAGAAATATACTTCTATCAGATTTTCTCAACAGAAAAACAGAAAGAAACTATAACAACCTCTTTCCTTTTTTAAACCTTATTTCTTTTTAGGACTAAAGGTGTTCTTGATTTTAAGGGAACATTAAGGAGGATTGCACCCGATTTGGTTTCTTGAGAGAGGAATGGTTTAGGAGAGAATTGTAACATCTTCTTCTCTCGGTGCCTAACCGCTTCGGATGTTGGCGGTCATGATGGCTATTCTTCGCTTATTGGTAGCAATGCGGAAAAGTGCCGTTGAAGACATACTGAACCAGCATCTGAGGTTGTCAAACCAAGATATTCGTCTTCTTCCAGGACCTCTTTTGCTGTCGATTTTCCCTTGAAGTATTTTTTTGTAGCAAATCATATCTATTTGTATTGCGCATGATATGTCCTAGATATTGCAGTTTTCGGGATTTCACTATCTTGATTAAGTTAGGTGTTGTGTTCATTCTTCTCAATACTTCTACATTCGTCACCCTCTGGACCCAAGGTATTCTCAGGATCCGCCTATAAAGCCACAATTCAAAGGTCTCCAGTTTCTTCTCTATGTTTTTATTTAAGGTCCATGTCTCTACACCATATAGGAGGACAGAATATACGTAGCAGTGCAAGAGTCTGATTTTTGTTCTTAGAGTTAGATTATGGCTTTTGAAGACGGCACTCATTTTCTCAAAAACACTTCTTGCTTTCCCGATACGAATCCTGATTTCCTGAGAGTTATCCCAATTTTCATTTATTATGGTTCCAAGGTATGTATATTGCTTTACTCTTTCTATAGATCTTTGGTTTATGACTAAGTTTACTCCTGTAATATTTTCCTTACTTACGACCATGAGTTTTGACTTTGTGGTGTTTATTTCAAGCCCGTACTTACTGCTGACTCTTACTATGCTATTCATTAATAATTGTAACGCTTGAATAGTGTCAGCAAATACAATAGTATCATCCGCATATCGAATAATGTTTAATTTTATTCCATTTATCAAAATTCCTTCTTCAACTTCTTCTAGGTCTTCTCTAAATATGAATTCTGAATATATAATAAATAGTATGGGTGACAATATACATCCCTGTCTTACTCCCCTAAGAATTTTGACTGCTTCGGTGTGTTCACCATCAATGCACAACACCGCTGTTTGATTGCAATATAGGTTCTTGATGATTCGCAGATCTAATTGTAACATAATAAGAATGAATATAGTGATGGGACTTATTAGAAGTTTCGCTTATGATGTTTAGTATTTTAACATAATCCAAGCGTTTTGACAATTTTAAGACTCACGAGAGGTGCTCATCTTCAGTTTAACTGGAGTATTTTATTCTTAAAATATTTAATTTTTTCGTGTTAATATTAGCTACATGTCTCCAATGAATACTTGAAATAAGAGTGTGCACATATAAATATATATCTATGGATAAAAGATTACAATATAAGAACAAATTATGTAAACTATACTAATGTATGAGGACGTTTAAGAGAATCAGGAAGTAAAACGAAGTATTCTTTACGCATATGCTTGCTTAATTCCTTTTTTTTTTTTTTTTTTTTTTTTTTTTTTTTTTTTTTTTTTTTTTTTTTTTTTTTTTTTTTTTTTTTTTTTTTTTTTTTTTTTTTTTTTTTTTTTTTTTTTTTTTTTTTTTTTTTTTTTTTTTTTTTTTTGTTCTGTTCCGTCACCACATAATATGTTACATATGTTGCATAAGGTAATTCATATCGAACGAGATGATCTCAGAGGGAGCTCTTCGAAAAAAATAGCTGGGATGGTCTCCAGTGAAGGTTATCGCTACTCGAAGTAAGATTTTCGCAAAACCGGTAGACGTTCGTTAAAAATGTTTGCGCAAATGACGAAGCTTAAAATATTGAATATCTCATAAAACTTACGTCAGCCTGTATGTCAATACATTAGTAGCGCCGAGTTAAAAAAAAACAAAGAGAATATTTTGTTAAAACCGTCCTTGGGTTAGAGATGCGTATAATGTAAGGATATTATTAATTTTAAAGTTTAAGTAATCCTGAAAGATATATTCGTTAAAATTTTGGGAAGATTTTTATGTAAAGCATGAGTTTAGTTCAGCAGTTGATTATACTTAATAAGCAAATATATGTAATTTAATTTAATTATTTTTTTCAAATATATATCTATAATATTATAAAAAAGGACAAGCCATTTTTCGTTTGTGGTCAATAACCTCGAAAACTACTAAACCAATCGGTACCAAATTTTAACTACATATTTTTTATAGTTCTATAAAGGTTCAGTTATAATAAAATTTACTGATATTCAATTAAATTTTCATATTTAATTTAAAAATCGATAAATTGTGCGCAGTGAAGTTTGAAATTCGACCGATAGGTGGCGAGCACCATGCGAGAGAGGTTACTAAGGTACGGTGTGCGGGTATATAGAGCTAGAAAAGCATCATAAAATTTACTTTTTTCAATGAAATTGTTATTAAGAAATTTATAAATATGTATTGCGACATATGGTTACCAGTGAAGTTTGAAAATTAACCAATATGTGGTCGACATTTTGCATCTGTACCAAATTTTAACTAGCTCATTTTTATAGTTCTAGGGAAGTTCAGCAATAATAAAATTTACAATCATAAAAATTTAATTGTACCATGTTAAGTGACATGAACGATGTTTGCCAAACGTTCATATACTTTTATGGCTAGAAAATAAAATTCAACTAGATAAAATGAATAAAACTATTTTTGCTAAATCAAAATTGTTACCAAATCAACATGTCGACCCTTTGTTTTCTAATATTCTTTGTAAAAATATAATTCATGGGCCTTTGGTTTTATGCACTGATAATGCAGTCCATTATTCGCAAGAGTTTCTTAATAGTCTCAGGTCCATATTGCCAACTCATGCACTAAAATTAAAAATTAGATGTCAAATAATGCTCTAATGTAATCTTCAATAACCTAATCTGTGCTATTTAACAAGATTAAAAATTATCGCTATACATAAAAATACGATTTAAGAAATAATGCTCCATTGCCTGCTTGAATACAAGATTTCCATCTATAAATAAATAAAACCTCAATTATTAGTTAAAATCCTATGAGCTCCTTGCTTATAAGAGTGGGCGAAGCCGCGACGGGGATGGTAGGTTTAATAAATAGCTAGTGAATGTTTCGTACTAAAGGTTGGCTTAAAAATTTAATTTATTTAAAAATTATTTTGAAATAACATATATTTTTTACTTTCTTATTTTATTTCTATGTTTTATCCATCTCTAATCTTACCCTCTCTGAAGATTTGATTTGCAGTCTTCCTAGATAAAGAAAACCTGCAGCAGTAAACCATATTTTTATTATAATTTTTTTCAGTTTGGAATGAAAAATGAATAATTAGTTCAATGAATAAACTTTAGAGTGAAATATACAATACAATAAGATCAAATGAGGAGATCTACAACGAACATAGAGACGGAGATAAGAATTAAGAGACTGAAGTTCTATGGACATATGGTTAGAACGCCTGAGGAGAGACTTAATAAGGCTATTTTTCAGAAAATTTGGGATTACAAGAGTGCACGAGGATACATAAAACAGCTAAAAGAGGAGACCAGCAAACTGGGGATTGAGGACCGTGACTGCCTTGATAGAGAAGAATATAGAAAGAAACTACAAGGAATAGCGGTTCTTGTGGACAGGAAGGAGCCGAAGGAGGGTATGGCCTGGACAGGAGAGAGGAGACAGAGGCAATCAGAAAGAATGAAGGAGATATGGATGATGAGAAGGAACAGAGTTAAAAATCCATCTTCGTAATATTCGCGTGGTCTCTATGGCCTTTTCGTGAAAAAAAATGCTTGGACACCTTACCGTAAATAAAATCGTTCTCTCGTTTAAATTTGTTTTTTTTTCTCGATGGTTTCGGCATTTAGATGTTTACCGAAATGGAAAATAAAAACATAGCTATCTTTAAATAAGAATAATAGCACTGCTTCTTAAATCATAAATTGATATAACTTGATAAAATAAATTAGTCTGGAGGGTAGCTCACTATGATATCCCTGCTAATGAAGCATTCTATAAAAGATGGTAAACCATTTTGAGCGGTTTTCTGTCCAAGTGCTTACTACACTCGACTGTCCTTGAATTACGTAATTTAATGCACGCGCCTTGGCTCGTTAGGTCATTTTAATTCTAACCATCTCTAACCACCCCTACATATTGCTTACACTACTTTCAAATAAATAGGTTCATGTCTTGGATCAAAAAAAGGTAGCAACACAATTGTGTTATGTTACATTAATAATTAAAATTTAATGTGAATTAACTATTTTTAAAATTTTTTACATATATACTATTATATAAAAGGACAAGGTATTTTTCGTATGTGATAAATAACCGCGAAAACTACTTAACCAATCTGTACCAAATTTTAACCCCACTATTTTCATAGTCCTAGGAAGGTTTAGCAATAATAAAATGTACAGATTTTCAAATAAATTGTCATAAAAAAAAAAAAAAACGATAAATATTTGGTCCGCAGTGAAGTTTGAAGACAGGTGGCGAGCACCATTCGAAAGAGGCCAGAAAGATACGGTGTTAAATAGAGGGTGTCCCGAATTTAAATGGCGAAACTTGAGGAACTTATAGGGGACCGAAAAACTAAGACAAAGAGTCCTTTAGAGATTTGCTCGTTTTTGCTTAGTTTTAGAGAAAATCGTAAAATAAGAAACAATACAAGTTTTCATTTTTATACTTATTTATTTACATTTATATTTATGTTATGTTCTCTTAAATGTAAATATTGCTCAAAATGTTGTCCTCTTGCACCAATGCAAGCATTACATCTAGCACTCACTTGATAAATTGCAGCTAAACATCGTTTTGATGATATTTGGTGCATCTAAGATTCGATCTCTTAATTGCTCTCTTGAGTTGATTGACACCGAATAAACTTTCTGCTTCAAGGTTCCCCATACGAAGAAATCCATGGGTGTCATATCAGGTGATCTGGGTGGCCAAGGTACTACTCCTCCACCTCCAATCCATCGTTGTGGATAATTTATATCCAGCCTATAAGACGTTTTAAAATGATCTATTTCTATTATTATTTTAGTTTTTACACAATAAATTTCAAATAAGACCATTTAAAAAAACAAAACATTTTTTAACCAAAACCTGATATTAATTTTAGATTATTCATCAATCTTAGGATTTCTATGCAATTTGAAATAAAAATATATAATTTTAAAACGTCTTATTTATATAATATAGGTGAGGAAAATTTTTAAACAAAAAACTGATATTATTTCCAGATTCCTCATCTCAAAAAACATGTAGAAACTTAATTTTGTCGAAATCAAAAATAATTTTTTTCTACCTTTAAAATTTTGTTTTTAGAAGGCAAGGGGCTGTCAATTTCTGAAAACATTTGCGCTAACTCACATATTTTGCAACCGATTAGGACAAAATTTTAAGGTCATCTATAAGTCTTAAAACTGCATAGTTTAGTCCGAATCCGGAGGTCGCAGGATTTCCCCTGATTGAAATATCTCAAGTAATAGCTGACCTTGGATTTTTTCATTCAAATCAGTTTTTGTCCATTAAAATCGGGAGTAAATCCAATGTTATACGCATGGATAAAAAGCAGAATGTATGCTGATTCTAGTGATGCTATTATTGTTGTAATCGGTTGAACACAGCAGTTGTTATGACCGGTAGAAAATGTTGATGAAATCTCAACTTCAAAATTTTAACCTCCTCGAAAGGGGTAAAAAATTAATATTTTTTGATTTAGATAAAATTTCACATATAAGGGTTTTATGGTGCGCTAAATCAAAATTTGAGGTCAGTTGTTCATGAAAAAAAGGTTTCCACTGATTTACAGCGGATTTCCTTAGAATTTTATCATTTTTTTGGAGGTTTTGAGCACTCTAAAGCCGGGTAGTGTTTTGAGCATTACGGAAGCATTTTTTTTTTAAATAGCATACATAACTACAATTAAACGTGAAAGAATCATTTCTCTATCTTGACTTAGAGCTGAGAAAAAAAATAAAAAGTGATTTTCATATTTTATTGTTTTACTCGGCTCCTAATGCCCATTGGCGGCTATAACTCTAGTTTTGCACTATTATAGGTCCCTACTACCTACATAAAAATCGGCATTCAAATCTGTGAGTTACAACTGCAAACGTCCCCTTGTAAGTAGCTGACTGAAGACTGATTTAGGAATCATAATCCTAGAAGGAAGCCAAAATGTAAACAAATAAAATAATGTAAAGGATAACATTAAGTGTTTACATATCTCACTGCCTAGCCTGACGAACTTTGAAAGGTAAATCGCTGTAACATTTTTGTTTTGTTTCTTTTTTATCGATTTTATCTAAAACTAAGCAAAAACGAGAAAATCTGTAAAGGAATTTTTGTCTTAGTTTTTCGGTCCCCAATAAGTTTCTGAAGTTTTGCCATTTAAATTCGGGACACCCTGTATAGCCAGAAAATTATGATAAAATTTTATTATTTTTTATTTTAAAAAATATTATAGCTCCTCTATCTGTGGGAGATGAATTCAATTACTAAAAATTGGAAGAAGAAGATATAACTGTAAATGAAGACGTTTGTAAGGTAGTGAGTAAGATAAAGGATTTTATTTTTGAAATTTATTCAGGTGTTTCAGATTTATTAAATAAACCGTACTATTGTTTGTACAAAAGAGCTTTAACTTACAAATATTATGACAAAAAATAAAAAATATATACACCTAAAACCTCAATCAGTTAAAATTATCTTATCATAAGTTATGTTCTTAGCTTATGAGAGCGGGCAAAGCCGCGACTGGTAATACTAGTACCTACTATAAAGTAAAAGTCCCGAGAAAATAATGGTTATAATAACAATTATATAAATAAATAACTATTAATAAACTACGTTAATTAACTATGAAAATCAATATTTATAATTTATCATTGTGTTCATGATATTTCCTTTTATTAAAGGAAGTATAATTTTTAATTTTCTTCTATATCAACTAACGTATCCGTATAGAATGGACATAAATATATCATTTTGTATCTGCGGTAGAGAAAGTAACAAGAAAATCGCTTAGCCAACTCAAAATAATACCTTGGTTTGGGGCTATCACTTATAAAGGAAAATTGGAAAGCTGTTCATTATGTCCACATATTGCTGGGCCAGTAGTTCTTGTGTAATCCAGAGTAATGGCAACTCAATGAAAATGGTTCTTTAAGAGCTTTAATTATACAATTCTGTAGTGTATATCTGAATTCCCAGCTTGGAAACCGGAAACGTTCTATTCTGAGTGGATGTAGGAAATAGAACACAATAGTTTATCTGGAATTACTGAGTTCTAGAGAGGAATTCCAAAGACGTAAGCTAGACCAAGCAGTTATTGACACCTAAAATGTTTATTGAAACCCAAAGTTTGAGATTAAAAAAATAAATGTTATAACAATGATCAATTGAATAGGGAATTTATTAAATTATAGAGGTTAGCTGAGAGTAAAGAGATCTTTTACTAGCTACTTGCACCAATGCTTATACCATAAGTAGGCACAGATCCTTTTTTTTCTTCCTAGGATATATACTAGAAACACCCAAGAAATGTCATTTTTCCAGTTTAACAAAAGATTTTTTTAAAAAGGGATCACTGACAATCCTTTTGGGCATATGCCATTCTTCTCGTATCCCCATTTTAATTTTCAAGAACTTAATCGTTAAATAATATCTTTATAAAAGAACAGGAGTAAAACAATTCGCAATTAAGATACATAAGTCAGTTTCTTTTGTTTTTTTTAAATTTTCATTCTTTGATAAAAATAATATTGCGAGAAACATTACAAGAAGAGAATAAAAGATTTTTCCCTCTGCATACAGTCGTTTAGGTTTAGAGAATATTTTGCTTTAAAATAGGATGAACATATGGGAGAGAAGGGTCCACATTACGAAATTGAAGAAGCTTTATCCCTTGATTATAGTTCTGGTAAAAACAGCGGGACGGTTAAAATATTTATAATTCAATAATGATCGAAATCCAAAATGAGTAATGAGTTTTATAATTTTAAACCCACTGAAGAATTTATTTTTTGAATTGCCAGAAACTAACGATTTTTGACGGCCGAAGGATATTCTTGGCAACTCCTTCCCAACAAATTAATTTTCGTCTTTTTGAAATAGGATACGCTTTTTCTTTCCGTTTAATTTGTTTTTCAGGACACTAAAGGATACTATTTTTAGCTCTGCCAGGATCTAACGATTTTTGTCGGCTGAAAAATATTTCAAAGTCACTGAAAGATACTATTAAAACGATGATATAATAATTGATTTTTTTTTTTTTTTTACACGTAACGGCCACTCAGGACCACGCGAAATCCGTTATTTAAGCTGTTTACGGGATCTTGATTTCCCTTCTTCCCATTGCAATTTCACGATCCCCTAATACAGGTGAGATTTTTCAGTGTCTTCCTGTACGTGTCTCTATCCAGACATTCTCCATCGAAATTTTAAGTTTCTTTACTTCCTCTCTCATTTGCTTCGTATATCCTCCCTTACTTTTGTAGCTAAAAATCCTGTCCGGCCAGCACCTCTTTAAATCATTCAACCCCTATCCTGATATATTCAATCCTCACCACCTACAATGTGTTGAAGCAGAACTAAATATTCCACTCCAAATGTCTCCTCCTCCTAAAGCATTCCATCCTTCAGAAGTATCAAACATAATCCACAGATTACCCTCAAACAAAGCCCCAGGACATGATCTAATTACAGCCCAAATCCTAAAACTCTTTCCTCAGAAAGCGATCCTATTCCTAACCTATATTTATAATGCTGTCCTCCGCACCACATACTTTCCCAATCCTTAGAAACTATCCATAGTAAAGATGATACCTAAGCCAAAAAAGCCACCTGAACTCCCATCCTCATATCGTCTAATATCACTCTTGCCATTATGGTCAAAATCCTGGAAAAACTCATTCTGAAACGCCTGAATCCTATCACATTATCCCTGATCACCAGTTTGGTTTCCGAATGTCACACTCCACTATCCAGCAATGCCATCGTGTGGTGGACGTTGTCTCGTCCGCATTGGAGCGCGGGATGTACTGCACTGGAGCCTTTCTCGACGTAGAACAAGCCTTTGACCGAGTCTGGCACCAGGGACTGCTTTACAAACTCCGTAAATTCCTTCCTCCTACATACTTCCTTATTATTCAATCCTATCTCAATGACAGAACATTCAGAGTAAGTCACAATTCCGCCCATTCATCCCTCTTTACTCAGTCTGCCGGTGTTCCTCAAGGAAGTATCCTAGATCCCATCCTCTACAGAGTGTATATCCTGTAGACCCATCCTAGCACTGTCCTCACCAATTACGCTGATGACACATGTTTGTTATCAGTAAAATAATGATCCCTTCATTGCTTCCCAGGCACTCCAATCCCACATCATAAACATTCAAGAATGGTGTCAAAAATGGAGAATTAAAATAAATCCCATCAAATAACCTTTACTCTTCGTCGTAAACCTACGACATCCTGTCCTACGGTATCATTTAATGATATTACTCTAATTCCTGCTGAACAAATCCGCTATCTGGGACTCCGTTTGGACAAACGTCTCACTTGGAATCCACATACAAGACTAAAACGACAAGAAACTGCCCGTCGTTACAGACTACTTCAACATTTACTAGACAAACGTTCAAAGCTCCCAATTAATTACAAAAGACTCATTTACATGACTGTGATTAGACCTACTTGAACGTACGGAATTGAGCTTTGGGGCTCTACTAATCCATCCTATTCATGTCGTATCCAATCCTTACAATCCAAAATCCTTCGAAAAATCCTCAATGCTCCTTACTTTGTGACCAATAAACTTATCCATAAAGATCAGATGTTCCTGATTTAGCCCAAACCAGATACCTATCCTTCCATAGTAAGCTCCATAACCACTCCAATCCACTAGTCTCCCAACTTGCTTCCTCCTCCATCCCTGATAATCCTCCGAGGCGTCTGAAAAGAAGATGGCCTAGAGCAGGGGTGCTCAAACGGTCGATCGCGATCGACTAGTCGATCGCGAGTGCTTTTTGGGTAGATCTCGAGAAGAAAAAAAATTTTAATAAGTAGGTAGGTAACTAAACTACAAAAATGTATTACGTAATAAAATAACACTGCTTGCGGCAAAAGGTGGCTTTATCAAAGGAACGCGCGGCACTTGTCAAAGAAAAGCCGTGTTGTTTCTAGACGAGAGACAGTACAGTCTAGTTTCGGGCGGCGCGTTTGACGGGAACATTCGAGACTTTCGTTCACGCCGATATAAATGTTGCGCCTGCAGGAATTGGAGTCATTCTGAATTGTAACTTGATGGCGATCCTACGTCGATACAAAGTTTATTATTAAATAGTGGAAAATGAGTGCAGTGAAGAAATCTAAAACGTATCATTTTAATAAGGATTGGGAGGAAGAATTTTTCTTTTGTATGGTGAAGGGTAAGTGCATTTGTGTTATTTGTCGTGCGTCAGTTGCAATACCTAAGCGTGGTAACTTAGAGAGGCATCATAAAAAACGGTTCATAAAAACTATGAAAAGGATTTTCCGCTACCGAGTGAATTAAGAAAACGAAAAGTAAGTGATTTGATATCTTGTTTGAAAAAAGAACAATCCATGTTCACAAGACCAGCCAAACAATCAAAAGCTGCTACGATCGCGTCATTTAAAATATCTCATATTTTGGCGAAACACAAGAAACCATTTGAAGATGGATCGGTGGTGAAGGAAGCATTTATTGAAGCGGGTGAGACTTTATTTGGAGATTTTAAAAATAAAACAGAAATCATGTCTGCTATTAGAGAACTTCAGTTATCTCGTCCGACTGTCACAAGGCGTATTGAAGTCATGAGTCAGGACATCGCAGATAAACTAAAACATGATATCATGGAATGTACATACTTTTCTTTACAGTTCGACGAATCCATCGATATGACAGACACTGCCCAGCTGTGTATTTTTATTCGGATGGTATTCAATGACATGTTGGCTAAGGAAGAATTTTTGACAATCATTCCTCTGAAGGGGAAGGCCCGTGGCGAAGATATATATGACGTTTTCTTCAATTTTGTAAAAAACTACGAGCTACCAATATATAAATTAGTGTGCATTACAACCGATGGAGCACCAGCAACAACGGTTTTGGGAACAAAAACGGTTTTGTGGCATTGTGTCGAGCTAATGAAGAATTCCCTTCATTTTTTTTCATTCCATTGCATTATACATCAACAAGTTTTGTGTTCAAAAGTTTTAAACACGGAGGAAATTATGGGCATTGCAACAAAAATTGTGAATTCCATCCGTGCACGTAGCTTGCAACGGCGGCTCTTTCAGTTGCAGTTGGAAGATAGGGAGTCAGCTGAACACACTGATTTAGTTCTTCACACGGACGTCAGGTGGTTGAGTCGCGGAAAATTCCTAGAAAGGTTTCAAGAATTATTGCCCGAAATAACAGCTTTTCTAGACGAAAGAGGTGATGACACTCAGATTTTGAAAAACGAAAAATGGCTAAATGATTTGGCATTTTTGACTGACATCACAATGCACTTAAACACCGTTAACTTGGAGCTTCAAGGTAAAGGAAAAACTATTATTGAGATGATTAGCGCAGTAAACGCATTGAAAAGTAAATTGCAACTTATGATAGATCAACTGAAAAGAAAGGATCTGAAACATTTTCCGTCTTTGAAAGCAAGGATTCCTCAGTTGAATTATGATACGTATGAGGCTGAATTATCAAATATTTTGGGACAATTCGAAATGCGTTTTTATGATTGCAGTAAATTGGAAAATATAGCATCATTTATGAGTTATCCTTTTTCATGTAAAAACATTGAGGAATTAGCTACTGAAATAGCAAGTCAGTTTAATATGAACTCATGTTCTGTTGAAAATGAGTTGGTGCAGATTATATCAGATATACATCTCAAAGCTACAGCATCTGATACAAATTTCTGGTGTTTTATATCTGAAGATAAATATCCGAATGTAAGGCAAATCGCCCTTCAACTGACGGCATTTTTCGGGTCAACTTACTTGTGCGAGTCTGCATTTTCTGAAATGAAGATAATTAAGTCAAAATATCGCAATCGACTAACTGACGATCATATGTCATCATGCTTGAGATTAGCACTCAGTGGTTACGTACCATCTTATGAAAAGTATGCTGAGGACATGCAGTGCCACGCTTCAACATCCAAAGCCACTCCTTAGTTAAGTTTAACACCATATGTAACTCTTTTGTTTTGTAACAACAAATAAACTCGCAATTTTGAATAACTATGAGTTTTTTCATTGATATTGTAGAGAAGAACCTAACTAAACCTAACCCAAACCTTGACTAAAATAATGTACCTATATTGTGCAGAAAGCTAATATCTATATATGCTACGGTACACCCTACCTAGGTAGGTAGGGTGTATCGTGTATGTACGACAACCCTGCATCACACACACTTGCAGTCTCAGAGTCGATCGTAAGTAGTCTAAAAATATTGAGGTAGATCGCCAGCAGTTCAAGTTTGAGCACCCCTGGCCTAGAGACCTTTTAGTGTAGATTTTATTGAAGTGCTACTACTCAGTAGTTCTTCACAAGTTATTTACATGCCATTGTATTCACTGTCAACACATTTACTTGTTGTACGAGTAATTATTTCTCTCGTATATTATTTTTTACAGTTGTAAATATCAATAAATGAAAAAAAAAAAAAAAAAAAAAAATCCTGTCAAAGATCCTCTTGTTTAATCTTTCCTTCTTCATCCTCCTCATGTGCCCATAGAACATCAGCCTTCTGATTCTTGCATCAGTTTCCAGGTCCTTGAATTCTTTGTACCCTCTCCTCGTGTCTTTCTGGGCCCATAGATTCTTTGGGCTAAGCAGCAGTCTTTCCAAGTCTTTCCAAATTGGGTAAGCATGAGGTCTCCATCCCATACAAAATCACAGGCTTTGCCAAGAATAATTGATTATTATAACTTATATAAACACTAAGGCGTACTCGGGTAAACGTTCGAGAGATAAACCGAGTCGTAGATGAGATGATTACGTCAGGGCTGACCTTAGGGATTTGGGTTTTGATGAAAATTGGAGGGAGGTTTATTATCAAAATTTGGTCGTTTCGGCATCGAACCTTCTGGTTCGCTAAGCCTTTCTTTATTTACTTCGTCTCTGTATTTGATGACTCTTTTTTCTATGATCGAAAGGGACTATCCTCGAACTAAGAACTTCAAACAAAGTCACTCGTTCTACAAACTTTCCGTTATTCATTAAGAGTTAACTTTTGTACCTCGAAAAAGTAACTGCATAGTGAATGAGGTAGGGTCAGGAATCTAAACCCCACGTATTACAAGGATGACCTCTACTCGCAGGTTGTACAACTGCTACAACAGCCTTACAGTTGTTAAAGTTCAAAGACTTTTCTTTTGGAACAATAGTGATACTTTTCCATTACCTCTTTAGGTACTTTACACAACACTGGTACGGCAGAGTAAACTGCAGAGGACGTGAAGGAAATGGGAAGTTACAAGTTCGCTCGGAAAGGACGCAGTTCCTGCTATGAATATTAATAGCCGTTGGGTAACTTCACCCTTCGCGGGCGGAGGAACATCTTGATTCTAGGTCACCGTTCGCTGTTTGTTTCCTCTGATAAAGCAGCTTTCTTCGGGTATTATTCAACGTCTGCGTAATATGGTGGCTCTTTCAATCAATTCAACTGTTCTTACTTTTCTTTTGAATTGAATTTATTTGTTTAAAGAACTGCCGTAATCATGTAAGCTCACTTAGAGATTAGGTTTTGTAAACGTATTACTATACTGGAGGAGTGGAGTATAAGGCAACGAATTCTTAATACAGGAACCATTTTAGTGTCGGGATGTGGCAGTGAGTTTATTTTGATTTCATATGATCGGGAGATTTTAATGGAGCACACCTAGGAAATATGTATGACTGGCCTTTAGTGTAGAACAAAAAACTTTTGCTGGAATAGGTTCTCCTTGTCTAGACTCTTATCAATAAAAATAATTTATTCAATAATAGCCAACATAAGACTCAGGGATCGAAGTGGTTAGTTCACAGTGTATTACTAAGAGTAGAATAAGTTAAGAAAAAACAGAATGAATTAAGATGTAATAAGGAGAGGCTAAGAGCCACGAATTTGTTTAAAATATTTTTTTTTAACTACCTACATAAGAAAATTTTAAATATGTGTTTAAAGAAATTGAAAGGACTCTGGAGCGCAGTATATATTTTTTTTTTTTTTCGAAAAATAAAATTTGATTTGTTAGGTTCTGTTTAACAGTGTTTTTTTTTTGTTTTGTTTTTTTGGAATGGATGAATATTCCTGGGAGTCTATAAGTTTTTGGTGAACCGTGTTTTTCATATTCAAAAATATAATATTTTGACACGCTCTAGCTGTGTTGGTATTTCTCGGATCGATAATTTGACGACAGCTTCCTGGTCAGAAATGTAATGAAAAATATTTTGGGTTATATGTGTCGATAGGACCTACCATTTGGGAGCTACAGTGGTTTGAATAAAAAAAGTCATTTTTGTTTACACATCTTAAGTTATAGGGCTTTTTTTGACACGCTCTAGCTCTGTGTTTTCGGATCGAAAATGTGACGACAGTTCCCTGGTCTGAAATTTAATGGAGAATATTTTTGGTTATATAAAATTTGTTGCTAGGACCTACCGTCTTTGAGCTCTATTGGTTTGAATAAAAAAAGTCACGTTGTAACGTTTTTTCCCCCCTCGAATGTGTAACGTTTTTTTCACCCTCAAATGTTTAACATTTTTTTCACACTTAAAAATATTACATTTTGAGATGCTGTAGCTCTGTTGGTATCTGTGGTTAGTTTTGAAAAATCTTTTTCTGCTGTCCTAATAATATTATGTTATAATTATATTTTGTACTTATTATAAGTCTTCAATATATATAATTTTTTTTTTTTTTTTTTGCAGGTAAGTGAATTATGTATGATGATAGTTCTATGACGTGAGTTGATAGGTTTAATTTTTTTTAAACATTTTCAATTATTTTTATTTCTCAAATAAAGGTAGTTTGATTTGGGAGATACGATGGAGCTTTACTTAAACGGACATAACTGGAGAAGAGTAAACTGTCCAATTAGGAAAAAATTCTTAAATACAAACCTAACGAAAATATAAACAACTTAAAAATAAATGAATACAAAAGAAGTGGAACTTTGTAAATTAAAGTTTATTCCTTAGTTCTCGGACTCTTTGTCTTTTTTACTTTTATTTTTATTTTTTCAACAATTTTAATAAATTGTTCAAGTTTTTTTTTTTTATTTTGAGCTAGACCAAATAAATAGTTAAGAAGTTAAGTATTCTGTGAATATAAAAGAAATGAGGAATGAGGTTTTACTACTGTCCAACATACTCTGGGGATTGGAAAACTAAGCTTTTTTTGTTAATGTTAAATAGCAGTTTTATAATTTAGAAAACGGTTTTTATTGACAAGCTATAATGAATGAATACAATATATGCCAACAAAATTAAATGAATTATATCAAATCTATAAAAACAACTAAATATGCAATTTTTTTTGTTTTGTTTTTTTCGAAATATAGGTTTCAGATTTTCTAAAACAAATTATTTTATATCTAGAATAAATATGTATTTTACGTTACACATATTTTTTTATATAGCAACTTCCCGTGGCCTCTGAAAAGAAGATGGGCTTGGGACCTTCTGATATAGGACTTTATTAGAGAGCCACCTCGAGCAGTTAATCATATCATTGAATCCATAATTCTTAACATTCACTAGATGTATTATAATAAAGTTATAAATTTCAATAAATATTTTACAAAATAAACTAATAATAGTTTAATTGCAACACAAATAGTTTTGTGTAGACTACTCCAGTTAGCTAAATATGAGTATATGCCTGCCAACCTCATTTTCTGCTTTCAGTAGCTAAACAAATTCAGATTTAAAAAATAACTTATCACATTTTAAAACTTTTCCTTTTCACTTTTTTACTATATTATAATTTGTTACTGAAAATAAATTTTTTATTTTTTTTTTATAGGATTTTCCAACGTAGATAACATTTAACCATTAAAATGAAATCTGCGGTAACCACTAACCATCTTTAAATTTTCGTTTAATTTAATTTTGAACATTGATGGTGAATAAAATAAAACGAATTTCATTATTAAAATCAGTAAATAAATGTATTATTAATGTCCGTTATGTAATATAATGTTTGTTCGTGAAGATGTTTTTCATACTTCCAGGAATTAAGTTCTAATTTCACGCAATTTATGGAAGTGGTGATTTCAATCGGTATAATGTAATGGGATTTTATTTAATCACCTAATTCTTGATGATCTTTATATATTTCTATTTGTATATTTAAAACTATTTCCTCTTGACAACGTTAAATTAGGCAGTTCCTAAACAATCTATTAACATTGATTATTTTTGTTTGTCTTCGCATTAGCTGTTTTACAATACAATGAGGAGAAAGGGGAATTGTTTAGTGTTTTTTGTTTGTGGATAGTAATGGAGACACCTTTAAACAAATTAAATACGGTTCACTTTCGCCTGCTCTTATCCAACTCAGTTTTGTTCGATGCGTAAGCTGATAATGACTTGGAAAGTTGGAACCTTCAATAAAATAAAAGTATTATGTTTATCGTAATCATTAACGTATGTAATTACAAAATAAATAAAAAAAACTCATAAAATATAAGAAATATTTCATTTTCAATTTTATGGCATTTTTTATTTTATTTATTGATATTTACAACTGTAGATTAAGTGGAATCGAAATTAAAATAACTACGTAGGGTCGCAGGAAAAACAAGAAGAGACCGCATGACAAACGAGAGGATTAGAGAAGAATTAAAAATCCCTGCACTAAAATCCACCCTGGAGAAACGACAGCTCAAGTGGTTCTGCCACGTATGGTCGGTTATATTCATCCAGGATGGGAGAGGACCGAAAGCCTAGAAAAGTGATGGAAGCTCGACCCACTGGCAAGAGACCACGCGAAAGGCTGAGGATTTTATATGAGGAATATATGCAGAGGATAGGAGGAAGAACACTCCATCAACTGAAGCAGCTCTGCAGGGAATGTGAGCTGTGGTAGCGTTGGATTGAGGCCCCTCCATGCTAGTATGGTACAAGCAGGAAGATGAAGAAGAAGATAAGACAACTGTATGATATATATATACACACATATAAACTTGTCTATATCAGAAAGTCCTCTCCTTCTTTTCAGACACCTCGGAGGGACCAGGAATGGAGAGATTAGTTGGGAGATAAGGATTCAAGCGGGTATGGAGCTTGTCCTCATGAAAGGATTTGTATTTCGTTTGAGCCAATTCAGCACTATACGGAACATTTAAGTTTATTAGTGACGTAATAAGGAGTATTTAGGATTTTAGGATTGGATACGAGGAGAATAGAAATGTTTAGTGGAGCACCAAAGCTCAACTCCTTAGGCCCAAATGGGTCTAATATTTGTCATGAGTCTTTTGTAATTAATAGGAAGCTTTACAACATACAACTACATATATTTTAAAAAAGTAACAAAACTTTAGAAAATTTAAACAAGGGATAGGTTTTAATGTTTAATGTTTTTATGAAAGTTGTCTAGGAAATAAGTTGTTACTTTTTTCACATCAGTGCCAACAGAGCGATTCATGACAACAAATCCGCTCACACAATATGTGCAATGAAAATTTCTCGCATTAAGGAAGTGGAAATAACAATGTCAATATATAAAATACTAAATTTATATTAGACAAATTTTTTGGTACTGCAGTGGTTCGATGTCATTAACTAAATTAGCTAAAACGATTAAATAAGCAGGAATATCATTGTAACGTGATTGGATTATTTAAGATGGCATTTCATAAAAAAAATATGCTGATATATCGATATTTTTGGTACACCAATCCCTAGCTATAAGTATTTGCCGAAATACAGCCAGGAAGACTTAGACAATTTTAAATCACAGTCGGCTATCAATAATTGAAGTTGGAGAAATCTATAAATAACTTATGAGACTACAAATGTTCAAGAGCAGGGAGGAAAATACGCAATATATAGTAAGAATTACCGATTCACAAAAAATCGCCATAAAATACAAAAATCAATGTTTGTATTTTAATTTTGCAATAGTTTCAAATTCAAAAACATAGCAACGAGATATTAACAGATATTACGACCCTTAAACAATAATCAATGAGATTCTAGAATAGATTAAGCTGTTATATAAAAGTCCAGGCTGCATTAGTTATTTTTGAGAAGATTTCGACGGCTTCGGTAACTTTTCATCCCGCGAGTGATAAGGGCTTATACTTTTTAACCGAGAACATGACGCCACTTAGAGCGAAAAGAAGATACTGTGGCCGGACTTCCGCTAGATGGCATATTTCAACATGGCGTTTGCAGGAACAGCGAATTGAGATATGTTCGTCTCGGGATATATTCCGAAATGCCGGATCTGTTGATTTTTTTTTCTTTGACATCAAAAGTTTTTCTTCGGGCCACTTGTGAACATCGAGTTATTTAAAGGTTCCAGTTATGGAAGGTTTTAACTAATGGGGGGGGGGAGACTATACTTACGAAATCTCGACCCTGGGTGAATTTTCAAGAAACCTAGAAAACAATTTGGATACGAGAAGAATGGTTTAATGGAGCCCCAGAGCTCAACTAGGTATGCCCAAATAGGTCTAATAATTGCTGTCGAGTAAATAAGTCCTTAGTAATTAATAGGGAGGTTTGAATGTTTGTCTTTTAAATGTTAAAGAAGTCGAAAACGACGGGCCGTTTGATGTCTTTGTAGTCCTGAGGTTACTAAAGTAATGCACATTTGTTGCATTTCCAAAAGACAATGTTCTCACCTTTTTATACAATCTAAAATTTTTCAGAGTGAAATTCTATCACGAATATATTTGACATTATAATGCTTATGATGAAAGGAAAGAAAAGAAGAATAGGAAAGTTCAGCATAGCTAGCCGCACACCTTATATCCCCTATGTCCAGAAAGTTGTGAGCATCGATAAATGAAAGGATATTCCGCTGACGGAATTAAGTGGTGAGGCAGTTCCTCATCGTTCGTATCAATTATCATGCTAGTAGATCACTGGGCCGATGGTAACACCGTGACTAGTAGCATAACTGAATGTCGCGTCACTGTCACGTAACACCGCTCATTATTGAGGATACTTCACGTAACTGCCATCCCATGTTATTCCAGTTTGGGTAATGTCTTCCTATCTTCGCCATAATTACTTCGGAAGGAAATATTATGACTAGTCGTTGTTTTGTATCCGTGTTACCGTATGTTGCTGAACACTGTCACTAAAGATATTTAATTTAGATAATTTCCGACCATTCCAACATTTATTAGACAAGAAATTACAAAAGACTTATTTACATGACAGTAATTAGATCGATTTGGTCATATGGAGTCAAGCTTTGGGGCTCCAAATCAATTCTTCTTGTATCCAATCCTTACAACCCAAAATCCTTCGTAAAATTCTCATTTGTTTTATCACAACAAAGTTGTTCATAAAGATATTAATGTTCCTTATATTCCAGATTTTGCCCAAACCAGAAACGTACCTTTTCATGGTAAACTTCATCGAATTCACTTCTCTCCCAACTTGCTTCACACTCAATCCCTAATAATCCTCCGAAGCGTTTGAAAATAAGATGGCCGAGAGGAATGTAGAATGTTTATTGAAGTGCTACTAGTGAGTAGTTCTTAACATGCCATGGACATGTAATTGTAATCATTATTATAATGTACTCAGTTGTAAATATCAATAAATAGAAAAAAATAAATAAATAAATTTATATTAAATTATTTTTTTTTTTAATATAATGTTATGTTATATATATTTATTAGAAATGCCAATGAAAACGAAAATATTTGTTGTAGTGAGCGGAATGGAGGATTTCCAAACATTCATTAATTAAAAAATATTAATAAAAATATATATATATATATATATATATGAATGATAAACGGAAACATGATGCTTCGGTTAATCCTAAATCTTCACCACAGAAAATCTAAACTACTATCTGTCCAGAGAAAATACGCCGTATTTTCATTTAGAAATAAGAAACTCACCCCCATGTTCGTCGAACTTTCCATTCTTTTAGTTAGGAAATAACCATTAGTAAGTTATATTTTTGTTCTAATATTAACAATACCTATATGTTTAAATAATGTATCGTTTATTTCCTGTAGGTAGTAAAAATAAAATAAGAAAAAAAAAAAAATCTAAAATAGGCCTTTTTGCATTATTTTATGACATTTTACTATAATGTCATGAAGTTTTTATGAAATGAGTATTTTGTTTCAAATCAAGTTTTCGGACACAAAACTAATATAAGCCTTATGGAATACGATATTTTTATTAACTAATAATAAAAATTAGTTGTAATATATATATATATATATATATATATATATATATATATATATATATGTGTGTATATATATATATATATAATATATACATATATATATATATACACATAATATATATATGTGTGTGTATGTATATATTTTATATGAAACAAATTACACGAAATGACCTTTTGAAATCTACCTCCTCCGGTAATTATGTAAGAAGCATTTCTCTGAAGCGTTGGTTAGGACGCTTCCTCCATCTCTCTCTTGCTCTTGCGTATCCAAGAAGCGTTAAAAAACTTCGCTTATTTAATTATCAAGCAGCATACTACTAAAATATTAACTCCCTTCTAGTAAAATACTTTTTGTTCGCATGCAGTTTCTAAGGAGAAAAAAAAATATCAAGAAAGTGTAGCGGGCAGGTTCAAAATCTCTTTGAAAGGTGAATTTTGAGGTTATATGAAGTAAACGGGTTAATTGGGCTCCTAGAAATCCAAAATGTCTTCATTATCGTTCGTATAATGTATTGGATTATAAATTAGGAAAACAATCGAGGAATTTTTTATTACGAATATTTACTTTTTTTTTTTAATTAGTGCTGATTTTTCTAGATATTTATTTGTTGAGAATAATTTATACTTATAAATGAGAGCCCCAGTTGCCAAAAAAGTAACCTACTCAATTAATACTTTTAAATTTTTATTCAAAATTAATGCAGGTTAAAAGATATGTACCTAACGTTCGAAAAAGAATGTGATAAAAATATTAAGTTTTTTAGTTTTAATTTGTTAGGTTAAAGAATAATACGACAAGAAACGGCTCGTCTTTTTCGTCTTCCTCAACATTTATCAGACAAACGCCCAAACCTTCCGATTAATTACAAGGGACTCGTTTAGATGACAGTAATTAAATTTATTTGGACCTACGGAGTTGAGCTTTAGGCTCCTTTAAACCATGCAATTCGTCTAGTATCCAATCCTTACAATCCAAAATCCTGTAAAAAAAATCTCAATGCTCCTAACTTTGTCACAAAAAACCTTATCCGCAAAGATCCTAATGAATCATGTTGTTGATTTAGTCCAAACTAGATATCTTTCCTTTCATGGTAAACTCCATAAGCATTCAAATCCACTAGTATCACAACTTGCTTCACATCCTATTCTAGGTAACCTCCGAGACGTTTGAAAATAAGATAGTCTCGGGATTTCTTAATATAGTACTTCTACGTAATATATAGAACTACCAATGGGTTATTGACATGTCATTTTTAGAATTATTATCACATTTACTTGATGCATTTAATTTATATTGTATAAATTTTTAAATTAAAAAAAAAAAAAAAATGAAGAAATTCTTAGGCTAGAACTATTCTAATAGAAGATGAAGCTCATTATCCGATAATTAATTAAAGTATATTATTTTAAAATTGAACTTCTAAACATAAATTTCTGATAACGTAAAAAGGTTACAGTGAAAGTAAAACATTAAATTATGGAATGCAACAATTTAAAAATAAATTCGTATATTACATTATCGATTCATTTGGTACTTCTTTTAACAAAACGAAATAATGTTTTCATAATGACATATATCATTTTTTACAGATTCATTTTTGTTCTCAGCCAAGCCAATGTTAATGTTACGCTCAATCATTTTTATTGTTTGATATTTGTTTTTAAAAGTTACTTGAACGTACTTAGTTATGTATTAATGGTATGTACATAAAGGTATAAATGCGATGCAATAATTGAAAGATTAACATCAATTGTTGGAAGATAATTATTATCTGCTGGCCCGATTTTGTTACTTTTCTGTCCATGTCTTGTTCTCATTGCAGAGGATTAGTCTTAAAAAAAAAAAAACCACCTTGACACGTAAAGATATGGGGGTTGCCTTGACAGATTGATCAGAGCACTGGAACTCCCTCATAACCGCTAAAATAGTTCAAGGCGATATGTGGGGGGGAGGGGGATGAAATTGTCATTTAATGATTAATTAAAGTTAATATATTAATAACAGTAGATGCGTTATCTGACCAGCTTTAATAGCGACATTATCTCGTAATCAGATATACGTCACTCAGTTATAACACTTAATATTATATTTTACCACATGGCACGCTATTTGTGCCATATATTTAAGTGTTGTGTAAAACAGTTTAAAAATAATTTAATTATTTTTTTTCATTCTTTAAATTTTTTTCTCATTCTTTAAAAAGATCTGATAAAATTAAATATTTCTTTTTAAATGTATAAATGTTTGAGAATTGTACTAAATTGAGAAATAGAGTCGACTACTCCCCATTATCTTTTCTTTTTTTTTTTTTTAAATATATATTTATTGAAATTCAAACTCTTATATATAATTAATAATTTAAAAATTTAATTAACAGTTAAGTCCTGGAATATTTCAAAATAACATCCTCGAGGACGAAAACTAAAAGGACAGCAATGGTGGAATGGCCTTACACCATCTTAAAAACTGTTAAATCCTGGAATATTTAAAAACCTTAAGGACGAAAACTAATACATATGTGGCCCAAAGATGTCCTTCCGCTATCTTAAAATAGTATCCTTAAGGATGAAAAGTAATTCTAAGTGCAAAATGAGAGTAAGAGCCAAGGATGTCATTTGGCCGACAAAAATCGTCAGATCCTGGCAGATCTGATAAACAGAATTATATATGATATATAAAATATATAATTATAAAATATAATGGAACATTTTTGTTTCAATTGTTATTGATCAGTTTAATTCAGAGAACAATAACTTATGTTATCGGTTACTTCTCATGCGTAAGGAGCTGCGAAGCTCAATGGGAATGGCGTTCGCTCTCTGGCATGAGTTCGAGTCCGGCTATGGGCAGGAATTGTATTTTCATCAATTTCAACTGTGGTTCGACGGCGGAATCCGTAAATCATCCTGGGGCCCACCCAGCCTCTATTAAGTGGCAACCCTTAGTTGGGGTAAAACCTTGCATTTGAGAGTGGATCTCAACCACATAATCTTCTTGTAAACTTTAGATCTGTTATCAATACTTTGATTACTAAAACATTTTTTTTTTTTATTATGTGACTGGTTGTCACATTTGAGATCTTTCAGTTTCTCTCTCTAATCTCTATTACAATCTGCCTCCTTCAAAGGCTATACTAGGTTGTTAAAAAGTACTTGGGCATAAGTATAGCTTTGTTTCGTACTTTATACGTTTTTGAATACTCATCTTCAAAGTAAAATCTATTGTATTCAACTACTTTCACCCATCCTTTTGCCAATAAATGGATTTTATGCCAATATCACTCCTTTCGTTTTGAGGCAAAGAGCTCTTCTCATGGATTTTTTACGTCCTCCTAATCATCAAAGATCCGACATTTCAAAATATGATCCATTGACCTAAACATCTTCAGATGATTCACTATTTGGGATATACCCAGGATGACGCAAAACGTTTTCTTCTTGTAGTTATTTTTTGTAACTTAAATCGTTGTCCTGGCAAGCTGGAATGTAACGGTTTTTTTGTAACATAAAGCGTCATCTTGGCAACCTAGAGTGTAACTTTTTTCACCCTCAAAAATGTAACATAAAGAAACTATAGAAGACAAAGGTAGCTCTTACCCATGGCAAAGGAAAATTTGAAATTTTTGAATTGATATCGAAAATTATATAAATAAATTCAGTGGTCCCAGTTGCCTCTTTGAAGATAAGGTTTCCACGTAGTATTTATTTATTTTTTTTTTAGTTATTCTTTTTTTAATTTTATTTATTTATTTTTTATTTTTATTTTATCTTTGGAAATTAATGGAAACTCATGACTGAAAAGAAAGTTTGATATGGATATTTCTTTTGCTGCATAGTTCTATATTAGGATATGTTTATAGTTCTTTGGTGTAAAGTTTGAAAAAAGTTTTGCGTAAATTGTTTATTAAATTTTGGGGCTTTTTTAACACGCTCTAGCTCTGATGGTGTGGCTTGGATCGAAAATTTGACGACTGTTCCATGAACAGAAATTTAATGGAAAATATTTTTCGTTATATAACATTTGCCATAGGACCAACCATTTAGGATCTATATGGTTTGAATTAATAATGTGAACATTTTTTATCAGAAGCAGTAGATTATTTATAGAGACATATCTATGATCTATTATTTTTCCCTGTCAGGGAGAAGTTGAGTTTTTTATTTTCAATAAAACCATCTAAGGCACAAGGAAATATATGATAAGTCAAATTAAACATGGGTGTACATTGTAGGAATATACAATTTCTTTTAGGATTTATTGTGATAGAATTAAGGGTTGTGTTCATGAAAAAGGAACAACCTAGTCAGCAAAAAAAAAAAAAAAAAAAAAAAAAAAAAAAATAAAAATATAAAAAAATAAAAATAAAACATAAAGTAAAAAAAATAAAAATAAAACTACATAATATTTTATATAAGCTATAATAAATAATAATATAAACTAAATTAATAATAGCAGCGAAAGAAATTAAATAAATAGCGAATTTTTATCTGTGGATTAGTAATTTGATCTTTTAGCCTCTTTAATAATATTTATTGAATATTATGCTTTTTTTCATGTATATATTTTATCTTCGTATAGTCATGTAATTAATATAATTGGCTTTTAAATAGTTATTAAATAAATTATTAATAATCGCCGGGAGGTAGATGATATAAATTATTTTTTCCTTAAACTAAACTTGTAATAAAATAATTTTATTTTTTAGATTTTTTAATAACTTTTGTTTTCCTCTTTTACCTTTACCACTATAATCGTAATATAATACTATTCTATTACTTATTTGTGAAATGTGCATACGGTTTATGTAGTCGTAAAAAATTCTTTAAACACTCGGTACGAGATATTATTATTTTTCACAGTATCAGAATAATTATCTTATTGCATCAAGCTCTATGCGCTAGTTGAAAAGTTAAACTTTAAAAGTTTATAAATCAAACTGCAGAAACATCCCATTAAGCTCAGGAGCCTGCAAGATTGAGTAACCGCACTGGAGTGAAAGTACGTACCGAAAGTTAAAAAAAAAATTGCAACTTTCATTCTAATCAGTAAATTTTAGTGATGCGTTTTTGAAAGGTTTGCGTTTTACTCACCACCGTTAGTAATAATAAATTATTCTGTTACTAAATAGATTTGGCCACAGTATATGGTATATGCCCTTTATATATATTATATATAATATTTATTATTTTATTATAAGGTATATATAATATTTCTAGTGTTTTTTTTAATTTCTTTAAATTACTATCTACAGATTATAACGAATTATTTATGCATTACAGTCAGTAAGCGGATTATTAATTGAAAGAATTGATACTATCGTTATTTTGGTTGTTGTGAAGAAGTCGATATATCCAAAGCAACTTAAACTTTTAATATTTGCGCTGTGAAAAGTTATTCTCCTTAATAAGGTTTTAAAATGTCTATTTTGGTAAAATTTCATTTTTAGAGTTATAAAAGGATTTTAAAAGACAGCTGATCAAAAATGCCCTAGTGAAAACAGCACAGTTTTGACTTACCTACTTCACGAAAGATTATAAACATAGCTAATAATATTTGGTTTAAACATTAATTAATGTATTACATATAAATATGATGGTGATTTCTTATTTTCTTTATTAGTTTATTCTTATTTATACACCCCTAGTCTTATGCATTGATTTTTCAATATCGAATAGAATAAAGACAAGTTTATGGGAGGGTTATTTTAATGTTTTTATAATTTTCAAAATTTATCCTACAAAAAATCTATATGTTTACTCATTTAAAGAGTTTTTGGAGTAAATGATCATATTTGTAACATTTGCGAAAAAATAGGACAAAATCTCAGATTTGGAGGGCAGTCCTCTGAAATTTTATTTTTTTTAGAGTGAATCGATTTTTTTTTATTGATTTTTATTTTTCCAACTACCACTATTATAAAACTCCTCTATATTTTATTATAGAATGCATATGCGGATCTGAAAATTCCCTATGTATTTTAAAGGATACCATTGACATTAAAGCTTGCCTAATTTTACACTATATTTCTCCTTCTTGGTGACCTATATTTTGTACGTAAAAACAAAAACATTTTAACAAATATACGACACATTGAAATGGTCTGTGTGAGAAAAATCTTTCTGAGGTGCGTTACATTAATGTAAAAATATAACAAAAAAAGGTGAATGTAATAAGGAATTAGGAATATGTAGAAGTTTATTATTATTTTAGTTTCTATTTAACCACACACTTCACACTGATTTAGAAGTACCCACAGTAAAGGAACATATACATAACCTTTATAGACGATTTCACGACAGACTTCATGGACATCACAACATACTCATTAATGACATGACCACGATTGGCATACTTGGAAATACTCTCAGAAGGCTTAAAAGAAGCTGGATGAGAGATTTGCTCAAATTAACCTCTTTAATCCAGGCCAGGAGGAGGTACTGTTGAGTGCTAGTGGGGACTAGCTGTGGGGGCACACGCCTACAAGGCATGTAGTACGATATCATCAAATTCACTGATTGTTACCCTTAATAACAGGTGTAAATCAAAATTTAAAAGAGAAAACAAAAAGAAAAAAAAAAGTTTCTATCTATTTCGTATAGGGTACGTTATGTTCCCGGAGGAACTATCAGTAGTAGTGTAAAAAAATTCAAAAAATGTTGAAAAAAAATAGTTTCATGAGCTGATAAGAACATCCACATTCTTACATTGTGACAGCCCTATAAAAGAGCCCTCAAGTACCAGTCTGATATAATGGAATTGTTGAAAACATAATTTTCAATTAAACAAAATTTTCCGTTTTATATTTTGTATTAACAAGATTTTTCCAGAAGGTACATTATTTTTTGAGTCACCGTCCAGATATCTATACTATTTTATAAAGGACAAGCCATTTTTCGTTTGTTATCACTAACCACGAAAACTACTGAACCACATATTAACCACACCATTTTTATAGTTCCAGGGAAGTTAAGCAATAATAAAATCAACTGATTTTCAATAAATTTGACATTTTAAAAGAGATAATATATGGATAACAATGAAGTTTGAAAATTTTCGGATAGGTGGCGAGCGCTATTCTACATGAGAGGTTACAAAGGTACAATGTTGAGTGGTTGAAACAAAGTCTATCACACTGTCATATACTTACTTACTATCCATTGCTTTACCTCAATAACCTTCCTATTCAGTTCCAAAACTCTATTTAAAATTTAGGAGTTACCTTTGATCAACACCTATCCTGGAACAACCATATCGCCCAAATTTCTAAAACATCCGTCATAATCCTTAATCAACTATTTAGATCTCGAGATTCCTTTTCCAAGAACACCCGTCAACATCTAGTGTCCTTTCTTGTTTTCCCTTGCTTTGATTACGGTTGCTTGGTTTATTGGGCTGTCTAGGGATCTCGTGATGAAGCTGGGGAGACTGATGAACTGTTTCATTAGATTTATCTTCGAGATCCCCAGGCGGTCACTCATCACTTGCCCATATTCTGAGCTTGGCTGGCTATTTCCTAAATTTCGACGGCAATATTTTCTGGGTAATTTCCTATTCGAATCTCTAAAAACCAAAAAACCTTCCTTTATTCTTGATCTATTAACTCTGCGCTCTTCTATCCACCTCCTAAATACTAGATCCCAACCCTTTAACCTATATATCCCCTCACATAAAACCTCTTCCTTTGACAAATCCTTCATCATTCGTGTCTGATGGAATTCCCTACCTACTTCTATTCGTAAAGCAGCTTCCATAACTTCCTTTTAAAATAATTTATTTCTGTACCTTTTAGACAATCAATCTTCCGCAAATATGTCAATAATCAAATAAATACTTAAATTACTTTTTTTTTCTCTTTCTTTCTTTTATATATTCATATATATACGATTGTATTTCATGTTATTATTATTATATCATATATTTTTTTTTAATTTAATTTAATTTTTTTTTCCTCTCAAAAATGTATGCTGTAATAACCGAAGCATTTAATTTGTAAATAATAGGCCATACAATTGTACTTTTAATTGTGCATTTTTTTTATTCTTAGGGAACAGTATGTCCCAGAATAAAGTTTATTTTTTCATTTCATACTTTTATAGTTAGAAATTAAGATCCTGCCAAATGAATTAATTAAAATTAAGAATTGGATGTCGAAGTACGTTTCCATGTAATCTTCAAACACCTAATCAGTGAAATTTTTACCAGGTTAAAAATCACTGCTGTGCATGAACATAGCATTGAAGAAATAATACTCAATTCCATACTTCAATGTGAGATTTTTATCGATAAAAAAAATAATACTTCAATTATTTTTTAAAATTACTTAAGTTCTGTATTTATGAGAGGGGGCGAAGCCGCGACTGGGGATATTAGCTATAAATATGTTGTAAGAGAAAAAAACAACTTTGAACTTAGTTCCACGGAATAGGCCGGTTAATCCTATAACCGGTCGAACTGAGGTCAGTAAAGAGGGATCTACTGTAATGGAATTATGATTCTTTAATAACGGTTTTGCGATAAAATATTATGCCTCTCTTGCAGACCATAGAAGTCCTGCATTCGCAACTTCTTGACATTAATCTTCCGCAGACTTTTTCTCAAGAGCTTATCTTCAAGTTGGATCTCATAGCTTTTTTCATCTCGACGTCCTTCACTGGATGCAGTTGTGAAATAATATCATAGAAGAAAGGAGTCTCCTGGACTAAGCCTATTAATTCGATCCTTCTGTCATGGTTTGCGGCAATCGGACTCCGGGTGCCTTGACACTAAACCTGCAATATTGGGAAAGGCGGGTGACATTGAGACGAAATGTAACCGCAGATCCCCGATACTTTCGCTCAGTCTCCTTCAAGATCGTTGAAGGGTCATGAGAAACATGTTATATTATCCGGTATTTAATTTGAAAACCTAATTAACTGAATTAGGTTTCCTATTGGTAGACATTAAACACGATCCTCTTAAATATAATATAAATACACTCGGGATTCGATTGACCGAGTCATCTATTTTAAATTATATTCTACAATGCATTATTAATTATTTCACAAAACATTCGATTGATGAAAAAAATTTTACACAATCTTTGTAAAGCATTACGGGAAGGCTAGAGGATGAGATGTTTCTAGGTTGCCCCACAAAACGTATCAGCGGTAAGAATGACTATAAAACAGTAGAGGTTTAGTGCAGGTCCAAGGAGAAATATTCAGAGACTATGTCATTCAAAACAAGTTAAACAAGGGGACCCAATATTTAATAGTTTTGTTAATTATGGTACTCAAGAGGATTATGAAGGCAACCAATGCAAAGCTGGATATATTTATAACAATATGACCCAACAACTCGCATATACTGATGACTTCATCATAGGAAGAAATAAGAATTGGCTCATAGAGGCATTTTCGGAATGTGAAGAGGCAGATAGGAAGGGAGGGCTCATAATTTACAATAGTAAAAAGAAATAAATGCTTTCCTCTAGGAAAGACTCGAACAGTGGAGATTTAATAGGAAGAATATTCAACTTTAAAAGTGCATACAAATTTCAAGTACCTCGGTACAATTGGTACAATTAAGAATGGAAACAAGTGTCACCGGTAGCAACTTGGGTAATAATGAGGTACTGAATGTTCAAAGGGATTTAGCTTGTCTGATATGAGGAGGAATAGAATTCCAGAGGAAGATTGAGCGGAGGAGACAGAAGCGTAGGAATGTAGAAGTTCTGTGGAATGGGATATATAGGTCAGAAAGATGAGATTTGGTTAGCAATGAATTGGCTATAGATCTGAACTGAAGCATATTGTTAATATAGGGAGGAGGAAGGGTATCGATAATTTGGGAAAGGAATGATCCAAGGAAATATTGTCTACGGGAAGTGGGATAGAGCCAACTTAATTTAGTATAGAGGTGGGAACAAGAGAGCGCTTTAAGATATCGAAGACACACCTAACAAAAAAACTCCTAATTCACTTAAATCTGCCTTCAAGAATCGTCGAGAGGCATAAATAAATATATTTATTAGTCTTTGCAGTGTTCACTATTGTATGGAATAACTTCAGGAAGTAATTTATTTTAAGTATCTTGTGATCCGTATGATAATAAATTATTTAGATTTATTGATAACCATCCCAAACAGTTGCATTGTTCAAAAGTATGCAAGAGGTGTAGAGGACCAACCATTAAACATCAATTCTGGTTATGAATAAGATCATACGAGAAAAGCGACACCATCTGACCATAATTCAAAGATCCAATATAGTTCCTGATACTCTTGCACCGGATCGCACCAGCTGTGCACATTTGGTGCCAGATCATTTGTAGAAGATTATCGACTCCTAGAGTTAAAACATTAACAGGTTAAAAGTGATTAATCATACTAATACTACATTGATGGATTTCAGTGTTCTGTAAGATTGACTGTCAGATTGTGTCTACTATACTTTCACTTTTGAACGGGACACGGATGACTAAGGCTGTTGAGAACAAGATGTCATTAGTCAACGAAATGATTTGCCTGTCAAATTAAATTTTAAAAATGTAATTTAAGTAGTGTTATTTTTTATCATAGGAGCTTTACTTTGTAATAACAAGTTAACAATATTACCAATATTACTTTTAACATTGATTTTGTGTTTTCTATCATGGTATATAAACGTATTTTTGGTGAGAGCAAGGATGGAGCAGTGGTTGGTACAATATCGTTACCTAAATTTATTTCACAACGTAAATAGGAACAAAATTATTTCAAATGACCATTATTAATTGACCAGTAGGTAATAGGTACATATACTTAGATATGAATATTATGAGCGCAACAATCAATTCTTCCTACATATCGTCATCAATGAATTGTAGGAAAAGTAAATAGCCTCAAAATATTTCTCTTAATTGATTCCTTATGGTTGGAATGGTTTGCCCTGCTTTGGAAAATAATCGATATGTTGGCAATGGAGTGGCACTAGTAGCAACATAGTTCCTTCACAGCCAGCCTATATAAAAAAAAAAAAGTTGAATTAAAAGCATTCCCATATTTAACTCTATAAATTTGAGTTAAGGTTTTTACATTTTTAATATGTATATATATACTAAATGTGTGTATATAAGCTAAATTGATATACAGGATGAGTACCTCTTAATGTAAAAAAATAAATAAAAAAGTGTGGAACTACCTAGATCAAAAATGAATAAAAATAGCGTAGACCTACAGATATACGATTATTTTGACTTTTTTGAGGAAACCACATTTTTTGCCATAATCACTTAATGGAAATATGCATTTTAAACATAATAAACTCCTCATGTTTTTTACAGGGGAAGGCATTTCTACCTTTCCATGTGGGGTATTAAAAATATTTAAACAAGGTGGAGATATTACAGTTTTTATGGTAAAAACCGTGATTTCCTCAAAAAAGTCTTTGAATTATCGTATATCTAAAACGGATTGGAATAGATGGGAAGGTCAGTGACATTTTTCTTCATATTTGATCTAGTTTCACCCATTATTTTTTTTTTTTTTTTGACACTAAGAGGTACTCATTCTGTATAACAATTCAATTTTTCGATCGCAGAAAACCTTCGGATTTCCTTACAAGTTCAGAAGGGTTGGTCATTGATGGTAGGAATAATTATTTTTATTTTTATTTACCTGAGAAATGTTATTTTTATGCCGCGAACACGATACAGACTGCAAACTAGTGCAGCTTTGTTCCCAATACCTTCCCGAAAGGTTGGTATTACCTCCTATACTCCATAAATTTCCAAAGTTTTTAAAGCCTGCACTTATGCAAAACGGACAGAGACAGCTAGTCCACCTCCTTGGGTGGAGACTTTGTTAACGTCTATAACAAACCAGACCCAACAAATGACTTCAACTTTGACGACGTCCATAAACGAACTGACTCAACAAATTACTTCATTCATTAACATGTTTTCAGGTATCTTAGCAACGAAATGAATACGCAACTCTCCTTGCTAAATTTTAACACTGACGGACTAATTCCCAAAATTACTGAAATCTATGCGTTGATAGCACAGACCCAACCCACCGTAGTGATCCTCACTGACACGCGAACAAACTTTCGGCACTTACGGCTGCCAGGATACGAGCTGACTGGAGATGAGTCAAGCGGAGCAGTAGGAGGTGTTTTGATTGCCGTAAGGTACGGAACCAGGTGGAGAGAAATTCCTACTCCAGTGTCTATTACAGATCCTAGGATTCATCATAAAACAATCCAAGTTCTTCTTGACAAGCCCACTGTGATCACTGGAATTTATAGAAGACCTAGGTCTTCTGTAAGGGAATTCTCTCAGCTTTTAAATGAATGCGCTAAGCGAGCGAACCATTGGATCGTTGGTGATCTGAACGCTCGTCATCCATTATGGAACAATTCTTCATCAAATGAAGCTGGAAAAAAAATTTTAAAAAGTCCTTACACCGTCGTTTACCCCAATAGTCATACCTTTAGACATAAGGCGAACGCGGCGTTTAGGTCTACTGTAGACTTATTGCTTTCTAGGCAGCCCCATCGATTCTCTGACTGCATTGCGTTGGATTTTATCACTTCAGATCACAGGCCTGTGCTGTATCAGATAGATGGCATGATGCCTATTCCAGCTCCGACGAAATTTAAATACCAAGAGGCGGATTGGGATCTATATAAATCTCAAGTCTACCATGAATTATCGACTGTCCCTACCCTCCGCACGAAGAGAGAAATCGATGATTATATAAAGTTCTTCACGGCCACCATACAGCAAGCCGCTGAAACGGCCATACCGAAGTTTTGCCCTCTTCCACCTGCTTTGCGAACACCGCCAGACCACATTTTGACACTGATTGCTTTACGCAATAAGTGGAAGAATAAGTGGTACAGGACCAGGGATCAAGAGGTCAAATCAGTCGTCAATTCTCTCACTACCCAAATCCGCAACCTCATGAAACAATGGAGGACCACTCTTTGGCACGAGAAATTGAGGGCCACACACGGTGACCATAGAAAATTTTGGAGACTGTTGAAAACGTCTACAAGAAAGAGAACTTCTATGATGCTCCACGATGGTGACAAATTGCTTACAGCAGAGGAACAAGCATCGAAGTTCGTAGACCATTACGATATGGCCATAAAAAGGCGTACTGGGACCCCACTAGAAGCACCTGAAATAGAAGAGCCTGGAAACAACTCTATGTTCGTATCCCCGAAACAGTTGAAGGCCATCCTTCGTCGTTCGAGGGGAAATAAAGCCCCTGGTCATGATGGGATACAAACAATATTCTTAAAACAATTGCCCAGGAGAGGTATAGTCCACCTTACCAATCTTTATAATTCATGCCTCAGGCTACGGTACTTTCCAAAGGCATGGAAACAGGCCACTCTCTTCCCGCTTTTGAAACCCGCGAAGACTGGCGCTCAGGCAGCTGATTACAGACCAGTAAGCTTACTTCCGCACTTAGGCAAAATTTTCGAAAAAATTATTCTAAATTATTTAAAAACTTTCTGTTCAGAAATCTCAATTATTCCACCCGAGCAGAGCGGATTCCAGGCCGGCCTCAGCCCGGAACACCATCTGGCGAAACTACAGGCGGAAGTAAGCCAACACATTGCTAAAAATGAAGTGACTGCAATGATATCAATTGACTGCACGGAGGCGTTCGACTCAGTGTCACATGGGTTCCTATGTAAGATACTGCAGGACCACGAATTCCCGGAGCAGCTTTCAACTTTATTGTGGTCATTTCTTGATCATCGTAAAATCAGGGTGCGAGTCGGCCAGGCATTATCCAAAGAAGTCCCTCTCACATGCGGCGTCCCTCAAGGGTCTGTGCTTTCTCCAGTATTGTTCTCAATATATACGGCTGAAACTGTTGGTGCTAGGTACAGAAAAGCGACTGTGGCGGCCTACGCCGATGACATTGCTATATATAGTAGTTCATTAAACGCCACGAAGGCTCTACGGCAGGCGGAGGAGGTTTGTAATGAAATCACGAAAAAATTGGAAGGATTAAATATTGCAGTTAACCCCAAGAAGACTGACTGCATTATCTTCTCCTTCCAGAAAAATAAGCGTCCTCTTCCTAAAACCTATAAGGTAGCAGGAATCGCTAAGAGGCCAGCGGGCAGTATTGTGTATCTGGGAGTCACTCTAGACAGGCACCTTACACTTTCAAGCCACTGCAACCGAAAACTTAAGTCGGTGAGAACAAAATCATACAGGCTAAATCACCTGCTAAGTACACCAAACCTCTCGCTCCGCCTCAAACTAATGATTTATAAATGTTTGCTGAGACCGGCTCTCCTTTATGGAGCTCCGATGTTGGCAAACATATCACAATCGACATCAAACAGACTCCAACAGTTTCAGAACGGGGTATTGAGACGAATCGTTCGACATACAACGTTACAAAGGACTAAAACTGACATAATACACAAAACACTAGACTTACCAAAGGTGACAGAATACATTACAAGGAGGCATATCAAATTCTTTGATAGCCTCAAATACTCGACTAACCCACTATTCAACACATTAACGCCAACTGAAAAGCCACAGAGGTGGCAAAATTACGTCAAAACTCTTAGACTTGACTAATATGACTCAACAGACCCTCTTTCCCAAACATCTAGTGAGCCCCATCACTAGATCAACATCTATTGTACTTAATATATTCATAATTTTTGTAGTTTAAACAAAACTCCCTTAAAATGCACCAAGTGCAGAAAAAGGGATGGATTTAAATGTTTGTTATTGTATTTTAAATCAATAAAAATAAAAGGGGATTAGAAGAAAAAAAAAAAAAAAAAAAAAAAAAGCCTGCGTTGATTTGTTAGTGCACAGATTATCACACAGTTCATTCCGACATAAGCATGGCTACCACTAGGTGATTTAGAACAGGATAGGGGATAGTTTAATTAGTTAGGTTCAGCGGCTCCTCTTTCTCTTGTGATCAACATCATTCATCTTAATCACACACCCATTCCAGCGAATTTTTTTATGGTTGGCTATGTCTTAAGCTTATAGCTTACAATTTTGTCCTTCTTATCTCCCTTTCATCCTCTCATAGTTAACCGTATCATTTTCGTATTCTCTTAAGTTTAACTACAAGAACTGGGTAAATAAGGGCCTTCTTAATAAAAGTTTTATTTTTCTCCTTGGGAACGAACTTCCTTTCACTATCTTGACGGTGCATAGGGGTAGTCATTAACAGCTAGAGGATGAAGAAGAAGAATAAATGAAAGTCGTTTATGAGATGCAGGGGTTTGTAAAGGCCTTCACCACAATCTGTATATTTTTATTGTTCGCATGAACATCTCATTAAATTGATTATTTGTTTGTTTGTTAGGCGTCTTTATGCTTCCCTTCAGGGCAGGGAGGACAGCAGATCAAATTGTTCTTGCAATAATTTAAAGTAAAAAGTACAGAAAACAATAAAAACGAAATTTGGAAACGACTAATTGAATAGGTTGCGAAAATAACGTACATTGGGTTTGATGATTTATTTTACGTGGAAAAACGTTCTATAGTCTCGGAATTCCGCCTCCAGAGAATGCGCCAGATTACGTGCATCCTGAATCTGTTATCTTCAATATGGAATAACGTGGCATGTTGTCAGAAACCTGCTCCGTTCCCAAAGCGTTATGCTATTATTTGGATGGTGTAAAAAGGTTGAATGTTACAGTCAGAGTTCCAATCAGGTGCCGTATTAATGCTGTATAAGTTTTTCCGCTCTCCTGTATAGTTCATCCTATTAAGGTAAAATTAAATGGTCATAGAATTTTTCAGGTAATTCAGAAAATTAAAAAAATTATTAAACGAGTGTTTCAAATACAGATCTTTATTGGACTGACCTAATTTCAAAAATGTAGGAAATATATTTATATAATTTAATATTACCTGCTATGGTATTGTTCTGGTATTCTTTAGATTTTACTAGAAGTTTTATAATGTATTCCCTTTAATCGAAAATAAAGCTCTAATATAATTTGTGTTAACACTAAATAAACTGCTTAAATTGATTTCACAACTGGGTCGGTGGTTATGCGAAATTTTCGGAGGATCCTTGACCAAGATATAGCTTTAATGGAACAAACCTGTTTCTTAACCAGCTCACTGAGTATCCGTTTTCCTCAAAATCGTATTAACTGCCCTTCACCGACGGTAGGTGTAGGTACATTACACACAGGTGGTACAACGCCCCCGTTGTAGCAGTTGCTTCCTCAAGGACGCTAGCCGCTTGGATTGGGCGCACCTCCTTAAGGCGGTGTTGGGAAAGAACCTTTGGGTTCTTTCACTTCGGATAGGCTGCTTGTGAAATAGTATTGTGGACATTTTAGGATAATTCAGTTTTCTCAAATATCATTTCAGAGGTAATAATTTAATGCATTTCAGTATCAATTAAACAGATTTACAATGTAACATGTTTTTTTTCATTTTGGGAATGGTTTGTATTTTAGGAATGATTGAAGGGTTTGTATTTTACTTATGTGTGCATAGTTTGCTGAACCCTAAAGTTCAATTCCGTATATACAAACAGGTTCCAGCACAGCATAATTGGCACTAAAATCAGACAGTTACTAATAACTTATAATGATACTTTTATAGACGTACGCATTACAAATTGTCGGGGCAGCGAAAAAGACTCCCCTCTAAAAATTATAAACTTTTAAGGAAAAATATTAAGAATCATGACACATCCACCCAGGTACGTCAGTTACAAAACTTTATTCATATAGACTTAGACATACTCCGTTATGATACTCCGTCTTATTCCAGATAAAGTATAAAGCACTTAATCCCCCTAAATCTTAAATATATAATGTTCTAGTTCTAACAAGTATTCTCTTCCTTTCATGCCTCAGTACTGGTTCATGCCGCACTATTTAAGTTTTAAAAAAACTCAAGTAATTTCGAATAACATATCGTCACAGTTTTCTCTAAGCATATATGATGACGTAAATAATAGCAACTCAACGGTCCTTTACTTGGCAACGTCATAATAAAGCAAGGCTCTCTCGATAATATGATTCACATTGATTCAATATAGAAACGATCATAATAGCCGTGATTTACCAACGACAGGTCACCGAAGCTTCCGGTTTCAGCTCACGACGATGCACCACTCTTTCCCTTTCACTCAACTCTTACGCCCGGTCTGGTTTTCTTCTTCACCTTCCCTTGGCTGCAACGTCTCTTACCGGTCTCAATTTGCTTCATAATGCTAACAAAATATTAAATATAATAAAATTATGGTTTAATCAGTCATCTCGGAATGAGAGTGAGGTGTAAGGCCTGTGATTATTGTTCGGCATCGAGCCTTCTGGCTCAGTTTATATTTATTTATTAATTCTTTTATGCTTTCGATCTTAAATCTGAAAATGTTTCAAACGAATTAAAATTTCTGAAGGCTATTTTAAAAGCACTCTTATAATATAATTTTTATTTGAGGTTTTTATAGTTTAAACACTTTATGGATTTTATTAGCTAATTATTTACCTAATTGCTTATAGAAAAGTTCTCATATGATCACGAATTGAACCAAAAAGAAAGAGTGTGATCAGAAAAAGAGAATAGCCTATTTGGGCTATAAAAGAAATAAAATCCCTTAAGATTAATAAGACAAAATAGATTAAAACAGTGCTATTCTTTGGCTACATGTATTTCGTAAGTGGTTCTCATTCGCCAGTTTAAAATTGTAATTTTTTTTCCGTAATAAACTATTCATTCTTTCAACCATTTGGGGTTTGGCTTGCTGAAGCAGTGCTTGATTTTAGGAGAGATTTTTTTTTTTTTAATGTTTAAAAAATATTTCTTTTTTTTTAATTTAATTTTTTTTTTTATTATTAGGGAAGACAATCTATATCTATACTATTGTATAAAAAGACAAGCCATTTTTCGTTTGTGATCACTAACCGTGAAAACTACTGTACCAATCGTACCTTGAACCACATCATCTTCATAGTTCAAGGAGGGATTAGCAATAATATTTAAAGGTTTCCAATCACATTGCCACAAAAAAGCGATAAATAAAGTGAAGTTTGATAATCTACCGGTAGGTGGTGAGTTATACCACCATTCGAGGGAGGTTATAAAGATACGCTGTAATATAGAGCTAGAAATTGATGATAAAATTTAGTTATTTTCAATTCAATGGTTATTAAAAAAGCTATTAATATATGGAGCGACATACGGATACTAGTGCAGTTTAAAAATTAACCGATATGTTGCCATTCTGTAAAAGAGTTTGCGATGGTAAAACTATTAAACCCAACTATATTTAATAAAAATTTAACAACAATATTTTCATAGTTCTAGGAAGGTTCATAATAATAAATTTCACTACAGTAATAATTAAAATGTATATTCTTGAGTGCTAGAAACGTGGTTTGCCAAACAGTCATATACTTTTATGGTTAGAAATTAAAATTTAATCAGATGGATCGATAAAATAATTTTTGCCAAATTGGATATCTAATTATGTTTTATGCACTCTTCAAACACCTTATCAATGCAATTATGATCAGGTTAAAAATAACTGCTATGCGTGAAAATATCATTGAAGAAATAATGCTAATACAAGAATGTTGTCGATAAAAACATGAAATTTAATTATGAGTTAAAATAATTTAAATTCTTTATTTATGTGAGCTGGCGAAGCCGCGTCGGGTATGCTAGTTAATGTATAAAAATGTATTAATTATATATAAAAAAAAACAATCTACCAACCTACCAAAACTATCGACAGTATCAGGGGTATCGATTATTCCTAGGACTCGACTTTGGATCATTAGAAACACTGAAGAACAGTACGGTCACTATATAAACATATACATGACAATTTGTGACCACCATACTACACCATAACATAGACGTCATTAATGTGGTAAAGGTTTCAGATTTAAAATTTTAATATTTAAAAATTATTGTACCTAATATTATACCAAAATTCTGAACCATTATAATGAGACTGCAAATCCTCATTATAAAAATAAACAAGCCGATTTTATTTCGATATTTTTTATTGTATTTAAGAACTGTATGGAAACACGAACTGACATTGACCTCAGAAGGAGCGGCGGTAGCGGGCTAAGTACCACTCCGAGGAAGTACTTTCACTTCGCCCGAGAAGCCTTTTCCTTTCCTATCATTATCTGCTCATTTTATTTAAAAATACAACATTTATTAATTATTTATAAAATAATATTTTTTTAATTACTTTTAATGTAATAATTTAATATTTAAAATTTTATTTAATCATTTATTTATCATGGATGTTTCCATTCCCGAATTCTCCGATTCTTGAGAAGAGAAATTATATCGAATATCAATAATCCATTGTCGATTCGTTGGTACCTACGACGATAGCGACACCTAATTATTATGCAAATAATGTTTTTTTTTGTTTTCTCTGTAACGGAAATAAAAATAAATTAATTTAAGTAGGTTGCCCCATTATGGCCTAGCCACGGTTTGAAAGACTGGAGTTCCTGTCTATGGCCTATGCACTAAATTTTTTTGGGGGTTACCAAGGAAAACGTAAAATTGGAAATCAAAACATGATCCTAATGAAAAAGATTATTAATGTATAAATTATCAAATTTAATGACAATAATAAATCAATGAAATATTAATATAATTATTGTAGTGTCCAGAGACCTTTCTTTTTTTCTTAGGAGGAGCCATCTGCACAGAAATATACAAACAAAATTAAATGAAACAGGCAATTATATATAAGCACCCAATAGCAACATTGTTTTGGCAAAACATGATCAAAATAACTAAAGTGTCCTTATATGGCCTACTCAACAATCTTCTAAAACTTCAGTTTCTTAGCTTCCAAAATCATCAAAAATTTTAAATATGTATCAATTAATACACTCAAGAGAAGGTTCTGAAATTTCCTCAAAAATAAGATGAGCCAGGTGTCGCCTTGTTGTTGCGACCACAGACAAACTGAAGCCTTCCGACTCTAACCTTTTCTTGCTCTGACTTCCTGTCTAGATAGAGAATCACATTCTATCTTGTTTTTATTTATAAATAGCGCCTTTATTTGATTTTTTTGGTAATAGGCGACGCAGGTCATAATTAGCACCCTAATTTTTCATATTTATTGGTTTATGACAAATCACAACCTATAAAGTTTACTACTTGGAATGACATTTGACAGTGTGGGATCCACGCACCAAGAAGAAAAAGAAACCCGCTTCAAAGACTTTTATATTTACTTTTCTCAATAACATTCAAATCAACTACTTTGATACTAAATGAACGCTAATAATTACTTAATAAAACCTATTTGGACTTTGGCATCCCAGATATATGGAACAGCTAAAAAACACACATATTAAAAAACTTCAAAATTTTCAGACAAAATCATTCAGGACTTTCACTTAAGCACCGTTTTACGTGAGTAACATAGCTCTACATACTGACCTTCGGATGCCAATTGAAGAGTTTGCTAGAAAAAGGAGGTAGCTCTAATCAGTGACTGGAGCTTACGTAAAATCTTGCGAATAAAATATATATATAAATATTTGTTTTGATGACTTAGCTTCAATTGTTAGTTATTATATAAATCATAAGATGGTGCTTATGCTCTCATGTTTGTTTGTAGCAATTTTGTTCAATTTTTAAACTGGTTTAAGTTTTCATGAAAAATTGATAAATGTAGCTACCTCCTTTTTGCGGCAACCTCTCTAATTTAACGAAAAATATCACTGACATACCAATACACTCATAAATGACCACTCCTGTTATCCAAGGCAACGCCCAGAAAAGGCTGAAAATGAGCTGGATGAGGGATCTCCTGAGCTAAAATAGAAAAAAAAATCTAGTTAGGAGGATCAGCCACAGGGTTCTACTCATCATCATGTCTATAACGCCAAATTATTCAGTATTTCATCAAATTCACTAATTGTTTATTAGTTTGTTGTTGTTAATTGACCATTGTAAATAAAGATTCAAAATCCAAAACAATTTTCTTTAAAAATAAATAATTGGTACTGCATGCGTCAATTTATTGATGTGTTCGCTATTGGATAATGGAGAAATAAGATTACATTTTCATGTAACCTATTTTTATTTTGTTGATTTCTGAGAAACAATTGATCATTGTGAGCATTTAGTCGTTGAAAGTATTTTCAATTTTTCATCCGTCCCTGGAAGGTGAAATAATCTAAGAGTGAAGGGGAAAATTATGACACACACCTCGCTAAAAAATAAGTGCGGTTTCTTAAATAATATTTTGGCAAGATGGCAAACCACCGAAAATGAAGGTATTCTTGCCTAATACCACTTACAAAAAACTGCCAAGAATGCTTAACAACTCAATTCAAATACTAATCCATAAAAATTGTTTGTCTTTAATTAAAGTCTTTCAATTATTGATGACTACCCGATGCTGTAGCTGCCTCTAACTCTTTCTGGTTTCTTTTATGAACCTAACGTTTTATCGAAAAAGTTTCGCTAGTCAAGAAGAATGGGAGGTACATATAAAAAGAGAACAATGACGAAGCGTTGGCACTGTTACGTCTCCAACGTAATGTGTGTCCAGAACTAGGGCACTTGTACTAAAGGAATTCGCTACGGTGTACTTATGGTTTACTGTTCACCTAGAAAAACTCTTGTTTATCTATTTATCTGTTACTCATCTAAAAATATAATTTCTCAATATTCTACTAAATTGGACGTAGTAATAAGTAACATTTTAGTATTAATACTAATACTTCTTTGTATTAAAGGGAAAATGGTTTTTATACAAATGGGGATATAAACAATCATGAATGGAGAACGAAAATATCACTCCAACTTTCTAATTCTAGAAACAAACAAAGAATGAAAATATTGCAGACTGTTAGTGGAAGTTTTCTTTTAAGATTTCTCCTATTTCAATGGATTAATTTTCTTATTCTTTCCATTTCTAATCGTCTTTTCTGCTGCTTGCTTGAATAGCATTCTTAACCCTTTTCCTGACACACAAAAAAATTCAGATTTTATTTTACTGATAACCTATCATAGGTAAACTGAGGTTCCCTTTTCAATTTTTTTAGATCTCTCCTTTAGAACACAACTGAATATACAAGAATCAACAGATTATAGTTCTGTGAAACAATGAATAACTAAAAAAAAAATTGTTATAAACTCATTTAACTTGCCGAGCGTTTATCACAGCGTACATGGCTGCCAGCTTGATAATAAAAATCTCCTAAAAAGAACTTCACTGTTTGCGAGATTCCCATCCAGTAAGTTACTTCATATATTCTGACCAAAGTTGAAGGGGACTGTAGTTCCTCTTGCCAGGGAAATAGTTAATGAGATTAAGAACACGAATCAGTTTGTTTTTATTTCTTGCATAGTTAGAGATTATTTATTTTTTTAAATTTATTTCTTTATTATATTTTATTTTTTGTTAACATTATTTGTACATAGCGTATGAATGGAATCGTTGTCAGTCATATTACTCATTGCTCTTGAGTGAAGCAGCTTGTAATTATTCAATAACAAAATAAAAATAAAATTTAAAAATAATAAATGTTGAGAAAAAAAAAAAGAAATTAAGTACAAAAAAATACAATCACACTTATGGGAAGCAAACCATCATATAGAGATCCTAGCGCCGCTCTCTTAACTGCGGCACTAGCCAGCCGGCTTTGTAACTGTAATATACTTATTAAAAAGTTTAACTTGTAACATTTTCATTAAAAAAATAAATAGCAGAGAATACTATTCAAGATTTGGTTAAAAGATTGTTATCGCATCAGTTTATTTCCACGGGATAAGTAACAGGTGTGGATTTAAAAAATATATACACATAAAATCTTACATGGCCATGTCGTTTATGGTTGTTTGGCCTTTTCGTAAGTATAACGAATTTAATTTTCTATGTGGATTTTTTTTTTTCTTTAATGGAATTTTCCACTATTAATGTTTTTATTTTCATTAATCTTTCACAATTCTCTTCCAGTCCTCTTTATCAATGACTAGCTGTTCCTAGATGCCATCTCCTTTCTCGTCCACTTCATCCCTATCCTTTTTTATTTCTTATTTCCTGTCATTATTATCTATGTTAATGGTTTAGGAGGCACTATTGTGACAATTTTTTCCTCTTATTTTTCCACTACCATTAATCTTTTCCTACATACTTGACATCTTGATTATAATAACAAACCTACCTAATAGAAAGTAAGGTAGTTGTCCAAATGAGACTTGGTTTGAGACAATGAGCCTTTAAGAAATTAGAAGTTAATAGTTTTGCAATTTGTGTCGCAACTGCTAATTCTGTATAGGTGATTCTAATTACACTGAGACAAAAGATAAGTTATTTAACAGGTGACGGCTGAAGTCAAGAAAGACGTAACAGTTAGCTTATACGTTCGGCTGCAATTTTCCTACCGTTCATTGTTGTCCCTGGATTACGTGTCCCTTTGTCGATACTAATAGATTATTGGGCTAATGGTCTATATCACTTATGATAATGTGTTTTTTTACATTGCGACACTCTTTCCTGTTCTTTGGCTGTGATAAGAGAAAGTGCTGAATTTAAGTAGATTCATCAGCCTAATGTGTTTTCATAGAACTAGACAGTGAAAATAATTAAATAACTTGTTTGATCTGTTACCTACTTTTTTATTTTTTTAAGACCCTAATATATATGAAACGTTGAAGTTGTATAAACAACTTGTCTTTTCCCATTTTATAAATACACTCTAGGGCAGTCAGGAATTTAAATAAAAACGTAAAAGTGAGAAGAAAAAGTTTAAAAAACACTAAATCGCAAGCTACCAATAAATATTTGTATAAAGTTATCAATTTTTTTTAATCTATCAATTTATTGAAATTTACAGCTGTACAAATATACATCAAGTAAATGTGTTAAAAACGTTTACAATAACATGGCAAAACTTTAAAAGAACTACTCATCAGTAGAACTTCAATAAAAAATCTACACAAGACGATCTCTAGGTCATTTCTTTTCAGACGCTTCGGAGGATTATCTGGAATGGAATGAGAAGCAAGTTGAGAAACTAGTGGATGGGTATGGAGCTTACTATGAAAAGATTGGTATCTGGTTTGGGTTCCCAAAAGCTCAGCTCCGTACGTCCATGTAGGTCTGATCACAGTTATGTTAATTAGTCTTTTGTAATTAATTGGGAGGTTTGAACGTTTGTCTAGTAAATCTTAAAGTAGTCTGTAACAACGAGCAGTTTCTTGTCGTTTTAGTCTTGTATGTGGATTCCAAGTAAGACGTTTGTCCAAGTGGAGTCCTAGGTAGCGGATCTGTTGAACAGGGATTAGTGAAATATCATTAAAGGACACTGTAGGACAGGAAGACGTAGGTTTAAGACGAAGGAATTTTAACTTAAGTTGAAAAATTAAGCAAATCTTAAATTATCTGAGACAACAAAACATACAGTGTTATCGTTTGGAGCGAGATTTGTTAAATTCTTCAGAAAGTCAATGAGCAGACTAACAATTTTTCGGTGCATCCAGCCCTGAAACTGTTATAGGTTGCTTGTACCTCACAAAAGGATGGACTGCATTATGGTTTTGTATAAGCATATTTTAAGGCAGAAAAAAAAAATCGGGACGTTTCAGAAATTGCGTGATATCCTTATGGGACCTTCCATGCGAACAACGTCCGTGTTGTTCCAATTTTACTATGCGCACCACCGAAGCGAACACACTCGTCTTTCTGTTGACTCAGAACAAAACAGACTTGGTTCATATGCATGTGAGAAGGATCTGAAAAGTGAACCTTATCGAAACTTTTACAAAATTATATATTCCGATGTCAAAAAAAAATATATGCGTAAAAGTTTTATCAACCTCTTTCTTGGATTTCTCTATTCAGTATTTTTTTTCTTATAGTAACAATAAGGAAGTGTAATTATGTAATTTATAATTTATAAATAAATAGAATAGAAAAAACACTATAGGTACGTGTTGTTTCCCAATAGTTTTCAATATTGGATAATGTTTATAGCTGCTTTAGGAGTTACATTTCCTATCGGTAGTTTTATAAGAAGTTGAGAAGTGATACTAATGAGTAGTTCTTTACAAGATATTGATATGCCATTGTAATATTTATCAAAAAATTGACTTGATTTATATGTTGTATACGGTTGTAAATATATATAAAAGAATGGGAAAGAAAATAAATTGTATGTGTACAAAGTTTGATAAAAAGCAAAACAAAAAAAAAAAGAAAATAGGAAAACTGTACAATTGGAAACTCATTGGTTAGGAAGTAAATAAAATATATATATCTATTACCTTAAAAAAATGCAATAATTTTCTAAGCATTTTTTCATATGTATAAATATTACAGCTAAGAGGTCTGCTAATGCATGTTTTAGGAAAGATTGAATATAAACATTTTATTTTTAACAACTTAATTATGATTTGTTAATAATGAATTTATTGTGGAATGTTTTTGCTAACATTAATTAAAATGTATTATTTTCTATTGATTATATTTTACTAATAATTTTTAATTCAAATTTGTTTGTTTTGCAGGTAAGTGATATGGATTCTATTTAAACATACGTGAGTACACACTGATAGCTCCTTGATATTTTAATATTAACCATTTTACATTTATTTTCTCTTATTTTTGTATAGCATTTAAATAAAACAGTAATTTGCGCTCGGTTTTGCTAGCGTTTCATTTTAAAAGTCATTAAACAAGATTTATGGTTTTAGCACTAGATTAATGTAGATAATTTTTATATTTAATATAGGATTAATTTTTATTTTTTAGGTATTCATCGAAATTCATAATATTATATTTAATAAAAATACATCTATTAAATCTGAAATTTAAATAATTAAAGCAGGAAAGTATTTAACAATAGAATATTTTGGACTTCACAGTACTACGGTTACAACTTATTCATCTAATAATCCAAGAACATTTGTGGAAAAAAACGATTTCTCCACAATGTTTGAATGCTTCAATGTGATATATCCACTATTTATAGTTAAAATTTATGATTATACCATTCACTGTTGGTACCGAATAAAAATGGTGTTCGTTACAACACATTAAGAAAATGAAATATTTCAACTACTTAATACTCTTCTTCTTTTTTTTACCAATATATAAATAATTTTGGTCTCAATTCGAAAAAAAATAATAATAATTTAATTTAATTTAATAAAATCTCAAAATTCATATAATTTCATATCTGCTCCTTTTTAGTTCGTATGAAACTAGGATTGGCGTTAATATAAAAAAAAGCGCCTTTGTAAAAAAAAAAAAAAAAAAAAAAAAAAAAAATATCATTTCGATACAAAGTGCCAAAATGACTTTAAACTGAAAATTCAACGATTTGATCAAATTCCCCATGATTGGAAATTATCGTTAAAAATTTTTTAGTTCGATTTTGTTTCTAAAGAAGTTAAGTATCTTTTTTCAAAACTAAATATATGAGCAATAAACGTAAAGAATGTAAGAAATCACTTTAATGTTATTGTTTTTTTCTATAATACAATACTTCAGATCTATTTTTTTCTATTATTCTGCAGTATATCTGATTGTTTTAAGTTTATTGTTATAGTCAATGAAGAACCGAATTTCATCTCGTAATACTTATTTTAAAATTATTCAGCTGCAGAAAATTATATTAATTTTGTAAAATAAACAAGTAAGTCAAATTTTGAATCATGTTAATAAGGTCATAAATGGTAACCAATGAATTCAGGGAATTAAGAAAGACATGGCAAAGATGGGTATAACAGATAACGTTATACGAAAAAGAATAGTTTTTAGAAGAATGATACTAAACTATAAGGGTTTCCAGAGAATTAGTTAGATTTGGACAGAAAAGAGAAGGAGACAGCAAAGTAAACGAATGAAGAACTACTGGAAATCAAGGAAAGAAGTTCGGAAACGAGTGCATTTGGTTAGTGCTCGCGGTCCTAGGCGGCCAAAATCGAGAGGAAAAAAAAAAAAAAAAAAAAGAACAATTCAGTATTCTCTTTTTTTTTGGTGGAGTTGATTTTAGGATTAAATTCAGATAAATGTTCATTTCTGTTTTGTTTCTTTAAATTAAATTTAAAATCATGGAGTTCCATTTTTGAATATAATTTTGTTGCATGATGTACTTATAATAGTTCACACTTCGTTCATACTGCTTTTGATCAATTTCCCCTTAATCTTCTTGAGTAAATTGTTGAAAATAATCTAATATAAGCCGTTACCTGCAGTACCATGGATGACATTAATATTTTAACTTTATTATTTATGATTCCTAATTGATTTTCTCGTGATTATCACCGCCTTTTACATAAGCAAACCCTAGCCCCAGTTATACGGTTGTATGTTTGTAGAAGACATCAAAGCAGGCGGACTCCAACTGTTACATAAACCTGTCAAAGCGTGCTGCAGTTTCACAACGACCTTTACCTCTTTTGTCGAAAGGCTTTCTTGGCCCCTGGCTGATATTAAAGTAAATATTATTATTAATCCAGCATTTAGTTATTAGTTGTGATGAAATAATTTAATTATCGTAATTAAATTATCCTTGTCAAGTTAATTGGAAATGGAATGTAATTAATTTAACAGTACAATTATAATTGGCCTTCTGTAATATTTTTTATGATTTATAAAATATAAAATATAAATGAATTTTTCTATATTTCGATTCCTTAAAACTAAATATTCATAATGTAGGCCCTTTCTCTCATACTAAGCACCGTTCTTCTTCTGACTGCATCCAATGTTCGACGAAGTTCATCATAATTTTGCCGCATCTTACGGTTGCACGTATTAATATGTTCCATCAACTTCCCCCAGGTTTTGAAGAGGGTAAACATTCTAACAAACTATAATAAATTAAGTATGTAAATTATATCTAATAATGTAACTTTTTGAAAAATATTTTTTAATTTTTATTTTATTTTTTTATTGATATTTACAACTGTATAGAACATATACATATAGTAAAGTGTTGTCAAATAAATACAGTAACATGACAACTTATTATAATAAGTATTTTATTATTATTTTATAGACTATAATAAGTATTTTTATTAACTTATTATAGTCCAGTCAATGAGTGCTGAAATGAGGGGTGTAGAGTGCATGGAATATGCGATAATTTTTGACTTCATAGCTTCGTTAGGAATAGTTAGAAGGTAAACATACATAAAGTCCCCGCCCCTGGGGGTGAGCTAACGGTGGGGGGAAGAGGAGAAGTTTAATTTTTTTGGTTTATCGATTATATCTCGAAAACGGTTGACTCAAGAAAAATATGTTTCAAATAAACATAAAAGCTAAGTAAATTTCCTATAAAACTGATTTTTATATAAATTTATCGTAATTCTAACCGTTAACGAGATATTTGTTTTTGAAAATCGGTGATTTTCGGGAAAAAGTAAATGTTACCTCACTTTTTGTCAAACATTTGCTTCTAGTACCTTCCACAATCGTTTATCGGAAAAAACGTCAAATTCAAAACTGTAGACCATTAAATTTACTTTAATTTCATGTATACGTTTTTGGTATTTGAATCAAAGGTTTAACAAAAAGCGAGGTAAACATTTTTTTTCTAAATTTATCTATTATTAATAACGCATATCTCCTCAAAAACCGTTGGAATTTCAACAAATATGTATATAATTATTTTTATGAAAAATTAGCTTTAATTTTTATCGGTAACATATTTTTCTAGAGTCCACCGTTTTCGAGATATAATCGAAAAACACAAAAATTGGGACTTTCTCCCCTCCCCCCAACGTTAGCTCACTCCCCGTGGGAGGGGACTTTTAGTATGTTTTCCTTCCAACCTTACTTTTTGTTAAAAATTTGCTTCAAATACCCAGGTAAACCCAGGGGCGGGGTGTACCTTCTAACTATTCCTAACGAAGCTATGAAGTCAAAAATTATCGCATATTCCATGCACTCTACAATGTGTTTATTGAATGGACTAATACAGTAACTTTTAAAGCAACCGTCCATTGGTGGCACTTTAATAAGAGTTCTTTATTAGAATCTTGTTTTCAAACGACTCGGGGGGTTATCGGAAATGGAATGCGAAGCAAGTTTGTGTGGTTATGCCGTATACTATGAATGGATAAGAATCTGGATAGGACTAAATCAATAACATATGGAACATTAAGATTTTTATGGATAAGTTTATTTGTGACAAAGTAAGGAGCATTGAAGACTTTTCGAAAGATTTTGATTGTAAGGATTGGATCCGAGAAGAATTTGAAGGTTTAGTTGAGCCCCAGAGCTCAACTCCGTAAGTTCAAATAGAAATAGGTAAGATTCGGTTGTAGTAAATCGGGAACTTTGAACGTTTGTCTATTAAATATTGAAGAAGTCGAAAACGAAAATCAGTTTCCTGTCGTTTAAGTCTTATATGAGGATTCCAAGTTAAATTTTTGTCCAGTTGAAGTCCTAAATAGTGGATCAGTTCAACGGAGATCAGTAGAGTATTAGATTATTTTTAAATTTCGATTTCATCTCTCCTTCTGGATCTCAACTCCGTATTTTCAAATAGGTCTAACTACTGTCATGTAAATGAGTGTGAGAATATATGTGGTCTATCTATATATGTGGGAGAAAAATATTATTAATTATTTATTTGATTCTATTTATTTGAGTGGTCACCTCTTGACTAGCCTTGCTTTCATCATCTACCCTAACTCTACTTGCATCATCCCCCCCTCCTCCCACACGTTGCAATTTGATGCAATGATCCGTGCTTCTGCATTTGGAAATGTAAAAATAACTTTCCCTTTTGCCAAACTTCGGAGCAACAGTCAGCAACAGCGGGAACAAATGGACCCAACCGTTGCAAGCTTGCGATAGCATCTTAGGTCAGATATTTTTTTTATTTAATCAATATAAATGTATCGACCTACAAATTTATCATACAAAGCTATTTCATAGTTTGCGACTTTCACCGTGAGGAAATTCCATTAATCATAAATTTTTTAAATTTTAATTGAAATTCCTAGCTTGGAACAGTGACGTTTGTTGAGCGAGCATCAGCTTTTTCGTATTCGAATCTGGCTGAACAGAGAAGCAGATAGCGTATAATTTGAAATGTAATTATTAGCTAGAAACAAAAACTATTTTTTCTGGAGCCTCAAAAAATGAGGAAAATCTTGAATGAGACGCTGGTATTGAGGTATTGAGACGGTTGGTTTGGTATTGAGACGCTGGTATTGAGAGTTTCGTCTTTGGTACAGTCATACTAAAGTGTAATTGTTAAAAAAAATCGATTTAAGAGGAAAAAAAAAAATGGAAAGCCCTGAGTAGCTCAGGATTATTTCATCGGTGGTTTGACAAGAAGCTATGAGAGATGTCGCTAGATCGAATTGTCTAAACAAGTTAATATCACTATCAGAGATGCTATGAATGATTTTAAATTAACTGCTAGTTTGCTATTTATTTCCCAGAAACATAGATAACAGTTTACAAATCAATACTTATATACTATATTTATTTTATGTCAGAACAACTGGTGAAACTCGTTGCTTTTTAAAGTGTTTTTATTATTTCATAGTAACGCATATACAGAATACTCAGCCTGATACAAACGCTTGATAGTTCGAACTACTCGATAATCCGAACTCTTAGTAAGTTAAAAAAAATAAAAATAAAAAACAGAAATACTAAATAAAACACAGAGTTTCCTGTAGATATAATTCCACTTCTTCATAAGTTTTATTTCCAAGATCAAATCAAAAGACTAATTCCTTTACATTTACCCCCTCATATTTTGATATTACAAATTTTATTATTACTCTTATTTTTTAAAACTATTTATTGAAATTTACAACTTTACATAAAAAAACAACAACATACATCCAGTAAGTGTGATGTATGTGATAATTAACGTAAAATAATAACATGATGATTGCTTTGAACTACCCACTGGTAATAAATAACTTCAATAAAACCTTTATTTGAGAAGGTCACGAGGCCATCTTCTTTTCAGACGCCTCGGAAGGTTGTCAGGAATAGTATGGGAAGCAAGTTGAAAGACTAGTGGATTTAATGGTTATGGAGTTTACCATGAAAGGATTGGTATCTGGTTTGGGCTAAATAAGTAATGTATGGAGCATTGAGGAGCAGGTTTATTTGTTACATTTTTTAAGCATTGAGAATTTTTCGCAGGGTTTTAAATTGTAAGGATTGGATATGAGAAGAATTGTATGGTTTAGTGGAGCCCCAGAGCTCAATTCCATATGTCTAAATAGGTCTGATAACTGTTGTGTAAATCAGTCTTTGTCAAGTAGATCGGTAGTTTTGAACGTTCGTCTAGTAAATGTTGAAGAGGTCGAAAACGGCAAGCGGTTTCCTGTCGTTTTAGTCTTGTATGTGGATTCCAAGTTAAACTTTTGTCTAGTTGGAGTCCTAGATAGCGGATCCGTTCAACTGGGATCAGTGGGATAATTTTATTACTAAGACAACTATTGTAGGAAGTGGAAGAAAAAATGTTAACATAAAAAAAAACCAAAAAACTTTTAATTTGTTTGCAATTATTTGAACTTATTGTAATAATTGTACATTTTACATGTAATCGTACCTTTATTATGTAAGTTCTATAGTTCTTGCATATTTTTACATTGTATACATATATAATTTTTAAAATTACCCTGCTCGGTCTTCCGAACTTTTCGCTGATCCTGTTTTTAATTAGTTTGGATTAGCGACTGTTCTTGGCGATGAAGCTATAAAAATGATAAAAAATTGATAAATACACGAGACAGATCTTTTTACACAGATTATACACACTTTATTTTCACACATGTTTATATTTATACCAGCAACTTTATTAGTATACGGCTTTAAAAATTAAATTGTAACTTTCAAATAATAATAGCATGGCCAACATGATTAAAGCACTGCAGCATCATTTTTTCTACAGATCTAGTTATCATGTTATTAAATATATCACGAAAGTAGGTCTCGAATTCACGTCGTTTTCAGCTTGTTGATACTCCGAGTCATGCTGGTTGTCGCAATTTTTTCAACAAGTTGTTTTTAGTGCCCGTGTAATATGTTGTGAAATCGATTGTAGTGTGTCTGTATGACTTATTTTTTTCTAGGAATTACTTTGTCTGTATTTCATTGAATTGCAACAAAAGTACGATTTTATATTGCACGAGCTTACTAAAATTTGGTAAAAATAATATAATATTTGTGACTTTTGCTTTTTCTTTTTGTTTGAACTGATATATTGATTAACTTCAACGTTATAATCAATAGTATATAAATAAAAAAATATGCTTTGTTAATAAAACAATTATTTTTCTTCATTGACTGATTCATCAATTGTATACAATGGCAATACAATATCAATGCAATTATAAAGTATTTGTTTATATAGACATATTTTTCCTCGTAACATATGTTATCCTTCATTTTCAACTTTTATCTTTTCATCATTTATATCAACCCATCGTATTGTTTATACCCTATTGTATATCGAACGAACAGTTGGTCTGGCGATCGGTGATTGGAACAGAATGGTGGATCAGTCCAAGGACTAATTCGAACGTCTGTAAGCCAATAATGATATGAAATTTATTATTGTTATTATATGTACTGACAGGCAAAACGTTTCACCCAATATATATTTTTTTTTTTCTCGGTTAAAAGTTTCATTTTTCATTAGGTGTTTAAATCCCTACATTCATTAACTAGGGCTTATAAAAAATATTTGGATTATTTGAAGAATAATTAAATATAAGCAAAATGGTAGAAAGCATAATGCTATACAGCTCAGAAACATGGCCTCTAGAAAAATTGAAAGGCAAAAGATTTCTGGCATTGGAGATGGATTTTTGGAGGAGATCAGCAAGAATCTCAAGGATTCAACGAATCCGGAATGAGATTATAAGAGAAAGAATGGAAGTTAACAGGAATATTCTGGAGGAAATGGAGGGGAGGAGACTGAGATGGTTCGTCCATATTAAAAGAATGGAGAATAGAAGAATCCCCAAAATTGCTTATGAATGAGAAGCAGAGGGGAGGAGAAGGAGAGGTTGTCCTCGCATCAGGTATTGAGATGTATGTTGTGGCTGAAATTATGGCTGGCCGAGGATGAACGGCAGAAGAAGCGATGGATAGAGAGGAATGGAGGAACCGTCTGAGGGAGGAGTTTGGTTGAAGGAAACTTCGAATAGCGAAGAAAAATCCTTTCAAAGAAGAAGAACTATTTGAAAAAATAATCAAAATAACGAAATTCCAAATTAATATGATTTATTAAAGTTTGAATTAGTTGGGGTATGTCCCTCAAGAATTTATTCTAAATCACAATAGACCAACCCATCGAATGCGAGACGTAATATACGCAAGGAGCGGATATAGACGTTATTAATTGAAAATTTTGTAAATTTAAAATTGCTTGGTCAAGTTTTTAAATAATCCTAAAATTGCTTGGTCAAGTTTTTAAATAATCCTAATATGTTTCATATGCCCCAGGTTAAGGTATATGGAGACGTAAACCCTATATATGAAACTTTAGCTGAGAAAATGAAAAAAATGAGTGGAATTTTTTGTCCCTCGGGTTATTATTACTAACGGTATTATTATTTTTATAGTTTTAGTTTAAAAACTATATTTAGCTCAAGAACGAAATTATAATGTTTAGTCTAAACATTGTGCATACTTACTAAAACAATCTATTATACAAAATACGATCTAAAAAATGTATACTAAAAGGTCATAACAGTGAGGACCCCACCGTAACGGTTCATTTGACGTTAAACGAAATAAACAAACAGTGAGGCCGGAACGGTTCATTTCAACCTGTTGCGAGATCTCAGAACTAATGAGACCTTCCGCTCCTATCGGAACAGGTGACATTTGTAGGAACAGGTTTGCGATAAAACTGTTCACCGGGGGCACGACTCCTCGCTGCATCGGTTCCACGTTACGAAATCGAAGCAGCCGCTGGGAGTCAAATGTTAAGTGCTCGTTTTCGTAAGATTTGCTTCGGTTGAGTGGCTTTTAACCGTGGCACCGGGCAATTTATTAGAAACCTTCAAGTTTTGGCATTTCTATATGTGGTTTCTACAAACTTGGAATAGTGTCGATTCGTAGCTATTTAAATGCCATTGCTACATAAGAAATAATATAAATTAATGAGTAAAAGTATATATTTATCCTGCGAATGTATATATACGGGGAAATCGATCTAATAGCGCTAATTCACATCAAAAATATATATGTTTTTTTATTTAAAACAGTTTCCAAAACCTTCTTCAACTGTTCTTAAAAAATAAAAACAGAATGATATGTTTGTATTTATACTTTCTTGCTTTTCCACAAACGATCGAGATTTCTGTTATGGTGAATCTATTTACATATACATTACTCACTGTTATATATATATTTTTTTTAAAGTTATAAGATTCTTATTTGACTTTTTTTTACCAATACAAATATTAAAATATTTTCTTTGAAACAAATATATTCGTTTAATTATATAGTTAATGATTTTTTAAAAATTATTTTTCTTACGAATAATCCTTTTTTTTTTGTTCTTATTATGAATCATTTATCTATTAACACCTTCAAATTCTAGAAAAATAATGATTATTTAATTATGAATTATATTATTAAATGTAGAGAAGAAATGCAAGAGGTTTTAAAAGTCAAATATATTTTTTATAAAAGAAAAATATCATCCCGAAATTTAAAACTTACAATTATGTGGCAAATTAATTAATTATAAATGGAAATGTCTCAATTTTTGTTAAGAAACTAATTTTTTTTTTTTTTTTTTTTTTTTTTTTTTTTTTTTCTGTAGTTTTATGAATCTAAGTGTAATAATATATGGCAACTTGGTGCCGGACGATTTTTATGCCAGTTACTCTGAGCTCTATATCTACATTCTGTTCTACTCCATAGTGCGAAATGAAAACAAGAAATGTTAAATATTTTATTGAAACAATTTAAATTTAACATTTACATTTAATTTAAAAATTTATTGGTTGGACTAATCTAATATTTAGTGATTATCTTTTTTTTTCTATAGGAATATGGTCAGGATGCAAACAGTTAACATTTTAGAAATTATTAATTTTGGCGCATATGCCCCTAAATATGTCGGTAATAACAGTAGTTTTGGATATTTTGTTTGTCTATAGAAAAAAGTAGATTATAGTATCTGTATTTAATTTTGTATAAAAAATAAAATTAAGTTCTCCACTTAAAATTAAAGTTAAATTAAATCAAATTCGCGCTTAAAAGTTTTGCGAGTGGCATTTTGCGATTCCACTTTGAACAAAAAAAATGTTTATGTTAAGTGGTACAAGGAAGGCCAAAAAGATGTTAATGACGAAGCTCGCCCTGGACTCCCAAGTGCGTCCATAGAGAATTGTCGAATCACTGATGACTTACCGGTTGGCTTATGCTTTAAAATTATTTTGAATGTTTCAAGCATGAAACATGTTTTAGATTATTTTGGGTAGGTCCTTTCGGTTTTGTTTGTTTGTTTATTTCGTTTAACGTCACATTATGCTGCTATGGCTAATCGGACGATGTTACGGTGGCAGTCCTAAATTTTGCCTATCCAGGTATACCAGATGGGATCTGATTTTAGGATAGGGATCTTGAACGAGTACCTGACATCGCACAGGCTCGATACCCCCATTTTACGTCCCTTCCGAAGGACGGTATAGCTAAGGATTTTTTACTTCCTTTAAAAAATCCTAAGGTCATTTGCCGGGCTGCCAACCCGCGATCTTGGGTTTAGTAGGTTGCTATGCTAACCACTACATCACAGGTCACCCCAATTTCGTTTCTTTCGGTTTTTCTGTTTATTTTTATATCATTACGGTTCATTTCTTATCTGATTAATTAATCCCTAAGGTGGATGGATTCTTTACTCTATTTGTAATATGTCACCAAACATTTCTGCAAATTCATCTTTACATAAGCACTGTGAACATAGATTAAAAAAAAAAAAAATATTATCGGCATATTTTGCTGTATTATTTTAAAAAAGGTAACTGGACTGTAGAAGCCCATACATTTTTTTGCAGGGTTTATAGGGATGATTTCTTAACCGAATGCACGTGTCAAAATTGGTTTGTCAAATTTCGTTCGGGAAATTTTTACATCAATGACGCTCCACGGTCTGGTGGCCCACAAGAAATTGAAACTAGCTATTGCCATCAGGACAAACAATTGACTCAACTCTATACTGTTCAAATTAACGAAGTTAGAACAATCAATTAAAAAAAAAAAGTGCCCACAAGTAGTAAATCGAAAGGGTGTTGTTTTCCACTAACACAATGCAATTTGTCTCTTTGGATGGGATCTTTGTCTCATCCTCTGTATTCACTAGACCTTGCTCCAAGTGACTACCACTTATTCTGCTCTCTGCAGAAGTCCGTGAATAAAAAGCAATTCCAAAACGAACAGGGCATCAAAAACCACCTGGATCAGTTTTTGACAATAAACCCCAGATGTTCTATGAACGTGTCATTATGCAATTGGTCGAAAGATGGGACCAAGTTATACTAAATAATGGTGAATATATTGTAGATTATACTAAATTTTATGTCTATTATACTCAGATTTGTATTTCACCCCAAAAACCGAATGGACTTATTTGCCAATCCAATCGTCTTTTCAAATCTTCCAAGTTATCAAGGATTACTGCTACCCTTTCTTATCTCTACTACCATGAAATCTCTCGTAGACCTTTGTCTGATAAATAAAAGTGTTTCTTTACGTTTGTTAATAATATAATTGATCGATGGTTTCCTAATGACAATGGTAGTTTCCGATCAGCTGATGGGATCTGTCCCCGTTCGGGTATCTGTTCCATCTAGATAGCTTTTATTACGTTGTCTTCGGGTACAATGGATTGCAAATAGTAGAAACTTTCCTTGAAGAGGTTTAACAAAAATAAATATTTGTTTAATAAGTAGGCTAAACATATTATTAATTCTAAGTAAAATAAAGTCAAAGAAGTAAAATCGATTCAATAAGGCGACAAATATTTTAGTATATACTGCGTAAAAGGTTTGGTGTTGAATTTCTATTCTAATGATTTTCACTGTTCCTTTACAAATTTGGTAGTATATGGTGCGTTTTTTTTTTATTTACCTATTGGTATTTATAACCGTATAAAATATCCACATATAGTAAATGATTGGGAAAATTATCAAAGTAACATAACAACTTGTAAACAACCACCCATTGGTAGCAATTTAATAATTCTTTATTAGAAGGTCTTGAGGCCACCTTATTTTCAGACGTCTCAGAGGGTTATCAGGAATAGATTGTTAGTCCAGAGACTAGTGTATTTGATTGGTTATGGAATTTACTGTGAAAGTATGGGTTTCTAGTTTGGGCTAAATCATCAACATACGGTACATCAAGATCTTTCTGGATATTTATTTGTGAAAAAGTAAGTGACATTGAAGATTTTTCGAAGAATCTTGTACTGTTACTATATCATTACTAAGAATGTCATATATCGAGAGTAAATTAATAATGAGTATATGGATTATATACCATTTCGATTTAGTAAATTAAATTATGGAGACATTTAATTTTGAATTGTTTCTCCGGTCTTCGTCTTTATTTCATAACTGTTCCAGAACATTAATGAATCAAAGAGCAGCTGAAGGAGCCTATTAAAAAAAAAAAAAAAAATTAGTATTGGAATCCATTAGAAGATTAGATCCTACAGTCTAAGAAATATCTAAGCAAATCTCTGAGCAAAAACTGTAAGCTATAAATGAAATTACACTATATAAAATAAAAAATAAAAAATCAGGAAATCAGAAGGTTAGACATTTATTAATTAAATATATCCAGTCACCAATGGTTATATCGTGGATATCTTCTAAGTCTATAACCGCCCACATGCAATAAGTTTTACGCGAGAAATGTTTGCTGGCGATGGGAGGTTGTTACGTGGCATATCTTGGAACGCGGTAGTGAACATTCGAGACTTTTTCCGAACGCTAAAGTTCCTATTTTCAGTCAATTTTTTTTATTTTTTATTTATTTATTTTTGTAGAATATTCAATAATTTTCATTCCTATACCAGAATAGAAAGCGCCAAACAACAGTAATTATAGGATGATGCAATTGTTTTTAATCGCTATAATAATTCTAAAATGGTAATCTGTTTTTTTTTTAATTAACATTTTCTTCTTTAAAAACATATATACATCCATATTTAAAAACGTGTATACATGACTTATTCAATAAAATTGATAAAGTGGTTATAAGAATTTTTTTTTTTTTTTGGCATAAAAATGAACATTATATATTTAGATTTGATTTAAGTTTTACATTTGAATTATGTGAAAAAAAATACAGAAATTATAATATAATTAATTATATTATTAATTATTATTCAAAGTATTTTAAATTAAAAAAAAATTTATTAATTATGACTTGAAGTACATACTTTATTAATAACGAGATACAATGTATTTATAATTTATAAGTAGTACATTATATATATATATATATATATATATATATATATATATATATATATATATATATATATTTTTTTTTTTTTTTTTTTTTTTTTTTTTTTTTATCCAAAGGCACAATTATGAAACTATTTATATACATAAAAACATTTTTTTATTACTATTATCGATAATTTGACGAAAACATATTAAATCGAAATAAAATTATATTGAATTAGTCGATATTACTATTTAATATATTTCAATTACTTTATTTTTCAATTAATTATTATTTACAATGTGAAACGATTTCATTAATGGTTTCCTCAGTGTACGTGTCTCAATAATATAATATTTATTAGAAATGCATTTCTGAATTTTAGTGCATTAAAAATTAATTTTAACTACCCATTATGTTTTTATGAATTTTAGTGCATTAAAAATTAATTTTAACTACCCATTATGTTTTTTTCTTTGATTTGGGGGAAATCCTAAAAATTTGTGGAAAAGTTGGAAAAGGATTGGGATGGTATCAGGATTGTAGGAAGGAGGCGTAGGTTCAGCCGGAGCTACTCGGCCCTATGAGGTCCTGCTACCCAGACCTCCAAGGAATTTTCTTTTTTCCTTGGAATGCAGACCAGAAGTGATAAAAGAAAATATCTCTCTTTTTCTCTTGTGATATATAATATTATATAATAAATAATTAATAAAAAAATTCAATTAAAAATTGTTACCTATTACAATGGTTTTATTTAATTTTCCTTTACTTTTTATTACCTACGTAAGTGAAATTTCGAAACGACAAAACTCTTACAGAATGTTTGTAAACAGCAAACAGTTAATTTATTCAGCGGTGAAAGCGTGACTTGATGACGTTACTGCTTTAAGCTGTCCGTTGTGTTTTATGATTAAGAAATAAGCTTTAAAACGAATTTCGGGTTACCGTGTTATCTTTACGTACCTAAGTTTCTGCAATCCTGAATTTACATTTTTTTTTTTTTTTTACACCACTACATATAGGGTGGTAAACCAGGCAGTTATTGACACCCTTAAAGAAATATTCGGATATATTCATGCTAAATTTATAGAAAGAATAGTTCAATAAAGTTGATATTTGCAGTGATTTTTCCTTAATTACTATACTTGCTAAACAGAAAGTTCACACCAAACAATATTCCTGGGATGTATTTTACAGGATAGTGACAATAAAGAATGTAAAATCAGTTATTGACACCCTATGGATATCTTTTAAAATACTGACAGAATTGGGAGTACTTTTACACTGTTGAGTTATAGGATTTTAGAGGAATTTTATGATGTTTTTTTTGACTAAATATTTTTTTTTCTATAATTACCTGGGGTGTCATAACTGTCTGGTTTACCCTATATATGTTTAATCAGGTTGAGTCAACAAATAGTAGTTTCATCTTCCTCATGTTTTTATATATTTTTATTTTTGCTCGATTTAATTTGAAAATAACCATTGTAACTTTGTTTTGTGACCTGATTTTTCATTGTAACGCATGATTATGAGAACAATATAGTCTCGAAGCGTCGCCAAAAAAAAAAGTAAGTTGGTAAGTTATTGACTGAACCAATTTGGTGACCCCGACGTCATGAACCTTTTATATATAAAATAAAGAAACCATAAGGAAAAATATATAAATAAAAACCAAAAGCTGAAGAAGCAAATATATATATAACAAAAGCTATAAAACAAAAAGCTATATATAACAAAAGCTGAAGAAGCAAATAAAAAAAAAGCTGAAGAAGCAAATATAACAAAAGCTGAAGAAGCAAATAAAACAAAAAGCTGATAATATATATATATAACAAAAGCTATATATATATATATATATAAAACAAAAAGCTGAAGAAGCAAATAAAACAAAAAGCTGAAGAAGCAAATAAAACCAAAAGCTGAAGAAGCAAATAAAACAGAAATTAAAGAAAAAATAAGGAAGAATACACACACACACTCACACATAATATTGCAAAAGAATCATCAGTAGTATTTGAAACAGATCAGTTTTCCATTAAATTAGAAGTTAACTTGATTATTAAAGTTAGGATTGATGAAAGTGAAATTGATTATTAAAGATAATTCTTTTTCTTTTTTTTCCTCCTTTTTTTCCTCTTTTTTTTTCCTCATAATTTCCCTTTACAGGAAAACGATTTTTTTTTTTTTGTGTGTGTGTGTTTACAATCTTTCCAGTACGATCGTATTATTTGGCTAACGATCGTTCTTATCCTTCCTACGATTTCAATTTACATTTTCTGACGCCTTGTGATGTAGTGAATCCAATTTATAGAACTTTCTGTAGACGCCCCGGTCAAAAATATCGGTATTCGTGATTTCGAATCATTTTTTTTTTTTTTTTTTTTTTTTTTTTTTAAATATGTTTTAAAACTAAGGATTTACAAAAATATTTTCTTGCCAGCAGTTCTTTGCAAATGCGAAACATATGAATATTTAGGGAGAGACAACGCTTTTTTTTCGAAAATAATTTATTGCACAGAATAATTGGGCCGAAAAAGGTTAAAATAAGCATATTGATATCCATATTAATGTATAATAAGAAGGTTATCATGTTTTAAACGTCTAAGAGATAAACAAAGACGTAGAAGGAAGGATTGTATGTGGGCCTATCTTGTGGGTTGAGGTTTTGGTGGGGTGGGATGGAAGGAGATATACGGCCATTGGTTTCGGCATTTTCACCCATATACTACTAACACGCTATTAGATATAAAGTTTGACTAGAAATATGGACATAATAGAGTCTTTATATCTAATAATTATTGCATTATTTTTCCTTCTATCTTTGCTGGTTTTGTTTTCTTCATTTTTTTACGCCTCGCAATAATTGCAGTCTAAAGTGTCACAATAGTATCGTAACACAGTAAACACCAACTCCAGTGTATACAATTCTTGGGCACTGTTTGCAAATCTTATTTGCTCTAAGGAATGTTAAACGGTTAATGTATGCAGCTTTCCTAACGGACATGGATCCCTTCCTATTGTTAAAGAGGTTGCTTTGAAATGAGAAAACGCCTGTCACAATTTTGTGTATTCCATTAATAGAAATACTGTCTACTTCTTAGGGAAGTCACGGGCTTAGTTTACTTTGAAATCGATAGTATATAATCATTCTTAATCGGTTAATGATTCATTATCAATTAATTTACATGTAGACAATAATACAGAGATATGATCCCACCTTTCCGTTGTTAATAGCCTATATGTTGGAATAAAGTCTCTCACTATTTTAGTTTTAAACAATATTTTAAAGGCACTGAAGTGGAAAGACCTAGCGGTTCTGGAACGAGTCTTCCACGTGTCAAAAATTGTCTCAATAATGGAGCGAATTGTACAGTATCAAAAAAACGTTGTGATCGTAATTTTTGGAATCCGTTAAATTACTTTATTTTGGGGTCGATCTTATCTTCTGAAAACTCTAAGTTGTTGTTGACCATAGTGAACAGTAAAGAAACTGGATATCTCTTTACTACGACCAAAACCTGATAAATAATCCCTTTAATAATAATATCAGGTTTTAGTTTAAACATGAAATCCTGCATTAATTTCCGGACAACTGGTTTTTGGTTGTGGTAAAGAGATATCATACAAAACTACAATTTTACGTAAAAAAATATTTCTCTATCTTGACTGAGAGCTGAGAAAAAAAAAAACAAAACTTAATTTTTGTTGTTGATATTGTTTTGTTTTTTTTTCCTTCTCGGCTCCCAATGCTCTTTGGCGGTTATAACTCTAGTTTTGCACTATTATAGGTCCCTACTACCCACACGAAAATCAGCATTCAAATCTGTGAGTTACAAGTCAAAACCTCTCCTTGTAAGATGAAACCAAGATATCACCCTGTATCAGATCTGGGAAATAGGATTTTATTAATAAGGACTTTTAGGGCGAAACTACGACGTAGAGTGAATGTAATGTATCAGGTTGTGGTAAAGAGATAAATAATTTCTTTAATAATAATACCAGATTTTGTTTTAAACATGAAATCCTGCATTAATTTCCGGACAACCCAATATAATAAGTTCACATCAACGACATTCTGCTGTATACGGAAAGTTAAAAATGTTGACTTCCACTTGTGCGCTGGTCACCAATACGTATTTATCGCCGCCCAATATGTGATCGACTCACGCAATACTGAAATTGTCATGGAATGATAATGAACGGTTTATTAATCCTTAGAAAGGCGAACATAACATTGCGTACCGGTGAAGACGTTGCGTAATACGCAGTAAGTAGGATATTCAATGATCGGTGAGTTAGGAGTTACGAGGGCGGAGAAAGGTGACCTGCGGGGACTCGCTAAGTAGAAGAAAGCTTTGAAGAAATTCTAAAACAGTTCCAGGTTTTAGGCTACGTGACTCTTTTAGGGAGCCAAATCTACTAGGCAAAGATGTAGTATCGATTTTGGGTTGAATAGTCGATACCGTTATCGACAACTGTCACTTCTCAATCTATGAAAAGTCACAAATTTAATATTTGTTTATACGTGTATATCTGCGAATGGCATATATCTATGTTTATGCTCCGAATTAAAAAAAAAAAAAAATCTCGAATCAATGAAAAGAAAAAGAAAATTATTAGTAATTCATTCTTTGGTCATCGAATTTTAATTACTGAGAACCATATTGCAGTTTAAGGATATTTTATTTGTATTACAAAAAAGTAAAAAAAAGAACCATATGATGGTTTCCCGAACTCAAGGTCTGAAATAAATAGAAAATAAATTGTCTTTTTTTATCCGGACTCGAACTAGGGTGTTTGGTAGTAGAGTTCAGCAAAAGTCAATCGTGATTAATTATTTGACAACTAATTTTGTGTAATAAATTACCTAATTTAATCATGATTAAATTAGATGATTGATTCCTGGAAATTAGTTGTCAAATAATTAATCACGATTAAATTTTGCCTTACTCTGCTTGGTATTCAAGTGTCCTCTCAGATACTGTGCCTTCCTTTTGGTACTATGAAGCATATTAAAAACTTCTGTTCTAAGTTTTAGACGGCAAGTGTATATTCCACCCGAAGATTTGAATAAACATCACTTATAAAATAATTTAATTTTTTTTTTTCGTATGGATATATCGGCTGTTAGAGGTCATTTATCTTTAAAAATAATTGTGAAACAATTCTTCATTAATTTACAAGATTTCCCACCATACCAGCACCTTTTAAGTTGAAAAAAAAAAAACCCAATATCAATACTGAAACTTGCTAGACAGTTACATAATTTACGATAAATATCCCATTTTTTTTTGATTTAAAAGACATGCTTGCCGAAGCAAAGAAACACACAACTGACAGACGATCCAAATTAAGGATATCCAAGATATTAAAAAGAAAGTGGGACTCTACAGAAAATACATTAAATACAGACGACGACAGCACCGACAACTAGGAACTGACTAACATCATTATCCATTTTACTTTTTGCCCTTGAGTGAGGCATCTTGTATATAGGCATGTAGTATATATTAAAAAAAGTTTATTTTCAACAAAAAATATAAATATCGACTGATGATTGTGTGACCTAGATTGCTTCGGAAACAGGAAACTGGATGCTGTGTCACAAGACATGGTCGCGTGAAGGCTGGTGGTGAAGGAAGGCAAGAACTTCGTCAAACAGGAAGTCATCAAAATCGCAAAAAACACGAATGATTTCATTACCAAACCAGAATGACCACAATTTTTTAAAATTTCATATTACTATTCAGATCGCATTGATTCTTCATGTTTATGAAATTAGATGGTTATCAAAGATTTTATTTTGTTAAGTGAAAAAAAAAAAATGATGAATAAAAATAGGTTATTTATACCTCAGAACAAAGAAATGAGAAGATTATGACGCGCAATGGTACTTAACTGTCCATACCTTTTTCATGTATTTTTTCTCACATCATGACTCAGAATTAGTTTTTAAAGTTTCATCGGAATAATGAAACTGCTTCGAAGTATTAGAAAAGCATATATAATTATATTTATATATTTTTAATAATAAATATTATCGACTAGGATCGATGCAATGGAATACCAAATTGATTAGGATGTTAGAAATAAAAAAAAACAAAAAAAAAAAACGAATATTAGACACTGTAACATGGTTACCCTTCATCGAACCTCGTCAAATGGAAAGACCTAACACAATCGTCCCAACTACGTTTTAGTTATACCTCTTGTATATTTATATTTCAGCGCAGCAGCAATGATTTGTGCATTAGTTATAATAGTCCAATAGCTTTAATTGCATTTTTCTAGTTTTTATTCTATCTATCACATTATTTTCCAAGATCATTTATTTTTTGATTTCGGTATCTGGGTGGGAGGTTTAGAATGCGACCGGAAGTTAAGAAGTTATGAGATATAAATTGAATTATGTACTTTTTCGTGATAGATATAATATCTCTGTAAATAACCACTTCTGGTTATTTCGTTTATAGAATATTCCTTCATTCATGATCTAATTTTCAAAATATGCTACCTTGAAGTAAGAGTTTACTATATTTGGTATATATTTTTTTCTGTTACAGTTGTTTTTTTGGATTGTTAGTAAAAAAATCATACACATTTCGCTTGTAATATAAGGTCGGTAGATAATTGTAAGATGTAAAAAATACTTATACTGTAAACCATGCTACATTAGTACAGTCAGTAACAAACGTCTGTATCATAATATAAACTCACATAAGGAGTAAGGAATCTTGAGTAAAACCTGAAAAAAATATTGAATCGTGGAACTAATTTTTATTATATTTAAAATATTTTCATTAAAATAAAAAAAAATTCTTCAAATGAAAACAACATCTCCCTGACTGTAAAAAACAATGGATCAGGGCTATGTGTATCTGAAATCTACAATACTGTTTATTCCAATTTACATTTTAAAATTAAAAGGATCAAATTACTTCAATTAATAATTAATCATTATTCGAAATAAACGGAAGATGAGACAAAGTAGGGGTTTCAAACTTTTTTCATTCAATCAAATATAGCTCTGCCGTTTAGGAGCTGTCCTAGTGACAAATGTTACCTATATGTCAAAAAATATTTTAAATTAAATTTCTGATAAGGAAACATTCGTCAAATTTTCTAAGTGTCAAAGGTAGAGCGTGTCAAAATATTACATTTTTAAGGGTGAAAAAAAGTTAAAACGTGATTTTTTTCTCTTTCAAAGCTCCTCGTATTTTATATATTTATTTAATTTTTTTCCTTACTTTATTTATTTATATAATTTTTTCCCTGTAATTTATTTATTTATTTAATTTTTTCTGTACTTTATTTATTTATTTAATTTTTTTCTGTACTTTATTCATTTACTTGATTTTTTTCTGTACTTTATTCATTTATTTAATTTTTTTCTGTACTTTATTTACTTATTTAATATTTTCCCCACATTATTGATTGTATTATATATTATGAGATTCTTTATTTAATTTAATTTATTTATTTTTTTAATCTCTTCTTTGTATTTATTTCTTATTGCAGTATAAATTAAGCCATTTATATTACTTATTGCCCACTTTGAGGCAGATTGTAATACTTTCTCAATTAAAAAAAAAAAAAAAATGTATATATTTCCTCGACGGTATGTCCTAGCGATAAAAGTTATATAACAAAAAATATCCTCCATTAAATTTCTGACTGGGAAAACTTTTGTCAAACTTTCGATCCAAGCAACACCAACAGAGCTAGAGCGTGTAAAAAAATGTTATATATTTGAATGTGAAAAAAAGTTAACCAAAAAAAGTTTAGATCCCCCAGCTAAAAGACACATCCAAGTAAAAACAAAACAAAAACAAATTTAGTAATTATAAATTAATCCTGTTAATTCCTATTAATTATAAAAATTCAGAATATTCCAGAAAAAAATAATTCATAAATAGATTAAACTTGCAAAAAATTAATACTTCGTTGTACCCCATCACGTGATTACATGAGTTATATGATTGATATTTTTTTTTTTTTTATAAATCAATATATTGAAATTTACAAATATACAAATATGTACATCAAGTGAATGTGTTGATAACGATTACAACGACATGTAAAAAAAAAAAAAAAAAAAAAAAAAAAAAAAAAAAAAATGGATTTTAGTGGCTATGGAGCTTACTATGAAAGGATAGGTATCTGGTTTGGGTTAACTCAGCAACACATGGAAGATTAAGGTCTTTACGGATAAGTTTATTGGTGACAAAGTAAGGGGCATTTAGGATTTTTCGAAGGATTTTGGATTGTAAGGATTGGATACGAGATGAATTGGATGGTTTAGTAGAGCCCCAGAGCTCAACTCCGTACGTCCAAATAGGTCTAATCACAGTCATGTATATGAGTCTTTTGTAATGAATTGGGAGGTTTGATCGTTTTTCTAGTAAATGTTGAAGTAGTCTGTAAAGACGAGCAGTTTCTTGTCGCTTTAGCCTTGCATGATCATGTTTGAACTAATTTTCAAGCTCTACAGCTTGGTTTATTTAATAAACTTAATGTTAAATTGTATTGAAGCGAAGGTTTTTTTTACCACCGTTGGCAAACTAGCAGTGTTTCTTGTAAGTTGTTATCCAATTTCACGCACGGTAAGTCCTTTGTCAAGAAATTTAATAATAATATCTCGCTCCGTCATGGAGCGCCATGGGAATTCCCAGTTCAATTTATAGCAAAAATTAGCTTCAATTAAGAAATGATTTATTAAATTTTAAGTTTTATTTTTCCATTTTTTTTTTCCATTCATACTGATAATACACATTGAACTCGTTTTAACATTACAATAAACATTCAATTCTAAGATTACAATTGAACGCTGAACTTTGGTCAATGAAATATTATGTTTATTTTTCTATCTATTATTTTCTTCAGTTATATTTTAATTATATTTATATTCCACTCTATTATACATTGTCTATTATAGATGACATATTATGAGGGTCATGTACTCTTGAGACCAACGCTAAATTTCCCATAAGAACACAGACGTACCCTGTGATGTGTGGAGACCGGAACTACGACAGTTTCACTTTCCTCTAAGGAAACAGAGAAAGCTCCATTTGAATCCCTTTTTCTTCTTTTGAGCCGCCTTTATTTTCCATTTACTTTTGTTTAGTATCTAATTGTGTATTCACGGCTCTCCAAACTAGGGGTTGCCAATTGAGATCACTATCTACTCTAGCAGCAAATTATATACAGTGAGTTAACTAAATGACATTTAGCTTGTTTATATAGTTGTTTGATTATTTATTATTATATTAAAATTGGGTATAGTAATTTAAATAGTGAAAATATAGAAAATGGGAAGAATTAACAAGGAATAAATGCTGAAATATTTTTATATCTATTGAACATACATATACTAAATTTCTGATATTGATAAACGGACTCATATAAAACGATTAGAACGCTCCAATCAAAGACATTATTACTTATCACCATTCTAGCTTTTACATATTCCTATGTACAGTTCATAGTTTATGTACAGATAAAAAGAAAACTTTTGAATATAAAAAATAGATGACCAAGTCATGGGGCTGCCACACCTGAGAACACAAGCAAGATACTAAAAGAAAATGAATACGGAATCTGCCTTTTCTTCTTCGTGTCTGACAAAATTTTAAATATTGTTTTAGTCAGTCATTCTGCTAATTGTTGGTTTTATATTTAAGAAATAGCAATGTATACAAAAAATAAAATGAAATCTGAAAGTACGGAAAAAAGTATTACAATAAGGAAAAAAATAAATAAAAAAAAGCAAGCAAGCTAGCTTTCCTCATGGTTTTCTTTCAGTGTTAATTTCTTTCAGTGTCGATATTGATACGGAATATTCAATTTATTTTTTTAATGATTTGTCTATTGTTGTATTCTAACATAAAAGTTGAATACTTAACAAACTTAAAAAGAATTAAATGTGGTGTTGGAGCCACCCAAAAATTTACTGAGTCATTTGATCAAGGCTCCAAAATTAGAGAGAAAAAAAAAATCCGAATATTGGTATTTATTTGAAAAAAAACTGGGACTATAATTCCAAAACCAGCCAAGTCCATTTTTGAAGGTTTTTCACAGCTGGTCGATAAAGATAAAGTTTTGGCTGAAATAAGAAGAGGCTTTATTTTTTTTTTATGGCCGTTTTCAATATCATTTAACTACTTTTGGAAGAATATCTTCCACCTAAAAATAATACTGTATAAAAACTACTAAAAAAACGAAATTGATAACCCTAAATATTAATCTGTATACATCCATTCATTCCTATTGGTCTGGAATCTGTCTTGAAAATGTTTTAAAAGACATTTTTTTTTTAGCATCCACCAGTAACCGAAAGCTTAAAAAAATAAAAAGAAAAAAAATATACTAAGCAGTGAAGGTTGTAGGGCCTTGTTTTAATGGGTTGCTGGCCTTAGAGGAATCGCCGGAAATGAAAATGCAAATTTACTCTTGACCGAAGAAGCAATAAAAAGAGGCCAACAGGCTACAAATTGTGACCCAAAAAGACATTAAAAAGATTTGATATTTAGGATAACATATTGAAGGATATCTGGAATCGTAGAAAGGTTAGCACCACACGAGAGATAGGATATTGAAAATGGTGCAATAATACTTAATGCCCAGCTGCATCAGAGAAATGAGGCCGTAATTACGAATCTAAGGATAGGTAGACTCGTGTATGTATCATAATCAAATCGAACAAACATATATGTCGTTCCTGCGTGACAGTCTTAATACAGAGAAATTGTGGTCTCAAATGTGACCTTTTTCATCCAAAACAATACAGGTCCTAGTGACAAACGTTACATAAAAAAAAATTTTCCAATAGGTTTCCAATCAAGAAACTGCCAACAAATTTTCGGCCCGAGCAACACCAACAGAGCTAGAGCATTTCAAAAAAGCCCCAACACTTAAAAAAGGTAGGCAAAAATTGACTATTTTTTTTACAAACTATGTAGCTCCTAATATATAAAATATATTTAACGAATATTTAAAATATTCTCCAATGAATTTCGGACAAGAATACTGTCGTCAAACGGGTTAAACCAACAGAGATCGATCGTGTCAAAAAATCCCCATGAATTAAAAAAATTGGCGTAAGTGGATTTTTTAATTCACACCAACATAGCTCCTAAAAGTTAGTCCTAGCGACAAATATTAAAGAACAAAACATATTCTCCATTAAATTTGTGATAAGAAATCTGTAAACAAACTTTCGATCCGAACACCAAAAGAGCTTGACAATGTTTTACATTTTGAAATGTGATTTTTTACATATGAAAGGTAAAGGCTAAAAAAACACCATTTTTTTATTTTTTTTTTTTTTTTTTTTTTTTTTTTTTTTTTTTTTTTTTTTTTTTTTTTTTTTTTTTTTTTTTTATTTTTTATCAAAGTTACAATTCGAATTCAGCGTGAAAATAAATTGTGAATATTTTTCCCAGTGGTCGAACTTAAGCCTATCTCGCTCCACTGTTAGTTTAATTTTAGTTTTATGAACGTTGCCATGTGTTAAACTAACGATTTCCGATGCCTGTAAGCTCAATCGAAGAACCGAATGCCTCGAAGAATATTTTTTCTCTAATGTGTTGTGAATAGTAATCTGCAGTATTTAGTAGGAATGTGTGATAGCTGAGTTTATACCATCATAACTCATTAACTCATTAACTACCTCTTGATGATATAGTTCAAAAAAGCTTTTGTGACCATTTCCTTACAAGTCTTTTGGGATCGCTAAATTAACTCCTTTATATAATTATAAAAGGGTATATCAGGCTTGAGATTTAAACAATTTAATATAAAATATTTTTTAATTTTAGGTACTACAGATTTCTTACAATATATATGTATATTATTAATGAGTGAAAACCTAACATATAAATAAATCTGATGAAACGATTAATGATAATTTCTGCATTACCGTCGCTTAGTGAAATAAATCTTATCAGGACCCTGAATGCAAAGGGACTCATTTGAATTATTCTGTTTTTTAAATTATGTGCTAATTTCCTAATCCTTCTGAATATTGATCTTATCTGAAAACATTGTTCTGTATGTTTCTTTCTCTCTCATATCTGCCGGTGACGGCATACTCTGCTTCCTGACTCTGCTTACGGTATTATCAAACTATAATATGAGAATTGATTATTAATTACTTTAGTTATCAGAATTTCAAAAAGACATGTTTTTCAGAAAAAAAGGAAGACAGAAATATTTTGAGTATTTTAAGAACACTTTGTTTACAAAATCAGCATTAAAAACTATGAGTTGAGTGAGCTATGCACCATGTTTTTTTTTTCTTCTAATTTCTATAAAAGAAATACATTTTTTATACAATAATAAGAACAATATATAAGCATCATGAAGATGTAATCATTGTTACACAATATGCCAATAAAACTTTAAAATAAACAGAACTGTTCACAAAACCATTTTGTGAAGTTATAACAGGTATTTGTTATTTATTTTTTATCTTGTTCATTTTACTTAAACTAGGTTTTGTTTCTTCCATCATCAGCTTTTGGAAACAATACAAACATTACAATCCCCGACAAAGACTAAAGCATAAATAAAATGCTACAATCTTCTGAAGGAGCTAAAACGATAATGTGATGACAACAGTTGGCTTCCATTTTGGTAATGTCTTCTTCTTGACAGAAGAAAGTAAGGATCGCCTGTACATTAAGCGCCCAACTTTCTCCCGTGGCTAAGTTAGGTTCCGCTCTTTGCTACAATCGTTTTAAGAACTTGTTTGTTTTAAGAGACGTTAGATGATAGTTTTCCTTCTTAAATCTTAGAAATGTGACAAATGTTATGAATTCAATTACTGAAAAGAGAATACATAACCTTGTATAGGCATGTCAATAAGTGCTGAAAAGAGGGGTGTAGAGTGCATGAAATATGCGATAATTTTTTTACCTCAGGGCTTCGTTAGGAGTACTTAGAAAATAAACATACTAAAAGTCCCCACCTCTGGAGGGTGAGCTAACGGTGGGGGGAGGCGAGAAGGTCCCATTTTTGGATTTTTCGATAAAATCTTAAAAATGGTTACTCTACAAAAATAGGTTCAAAATAAAAATTAAAGCTAATTAAATTTCCTATAAAATAGATTTCAAACAAAATTGTGAAACTTCCAACGGTTTTCGTGATACACATTATTGAAAATCGATAATTTTCGCAAAAACATAGTTTTTACCTTACTTTTAGTCAAAAATTTGCTTCTAGTGCCTAAATCGATATAAACGATCGCTTCTAAAAAAAAAGAAGAAAAAAAAAAAGAATTTTAGTATCAAAGTGGTAGAACATTAAATTTACTTTAATTTCATATATATGTTTCTGGCACTATAGAAAATTTAATTAGCTTTAATTTCAACCTGTAGCATAATTTCCTAGAGTACACCGTATTCGATATATAATATTATATATCGAATACGGTGTACTCTGAGAAATGAGATCTCCTCCCCTCCCTCCAGCGTTAGCTCACCCCTTAAGGGCGGGGACTTCTAGTACTTTTATCTTCTAACTATTCCTAATGAAGCCCTGAGGTAAAAAATAATCGTATATTTAAAGCACTCCTCACCTCTCATTTTAGTACTCATTGGCTGTTTATGTATAATATTCTTTTCAGTAAATTGAATTTATAACATTTGTCTCTGAATGGTGAATGATGAAAGAGATGGAGTCCAATAGAGAAGACGATCGGATAAGAAAAGATTTGTCGAAAGCACCGGAGAAATGAGCAGGAGTATACAAATCTGATTTACGGGAACGGGTTTGGCGGTTAAGAACTGAAGGAGTTCAGAAATGTAAGAAATTGGACAGTTCGGTAGAGAAATACTGTCGACGATGATTATCTAAAACGACTCTAAAATTTTTCCTAAGGGGTATAATTTGATAGGGTCACTTATCAAGTAAATAAATAGGAGGTGTAGTTTTCAGGAGGTAACTCGAACATATTACATTGGTCTTGTCAGTAAATTCAAAGTATGTAGTTCTAATTGCATAAAAGTGTATTTATGTAAATATGTAACTCAATATGTAACTAAATAGCACAAGTAATAATTTTATTTTTTCAATTATCTTATGTATAGTTTAAGACAGTTAACTGCAGATTTTATATAATATTCAATCTCAGAAGGATATTGATTTGATATACACTTTTGGTCGGAACAATAACGAAACTATTATAATTTATAGTAATCTTCTGAATATCAAATTGCAATATTGTGCATTTTGAATATGGTAGTGAAATTAAGTCAATGGGTTGGCCGAAGAAAGGGAGAGTGGCCGAAACCGGTCTTGTACTTCCTAGGAGCCTTCCACTTCCTGCGAATCCTGCTCCGGAATGTGGAAGTCCTTGCCGATCTGGGTCAACAAACTATTTTATAACTGACCCACTACGTTCGATTTTCGGTTATCTAATTTAACATTTAATGACCTAATATTACGTCTGGGATTCTCGAAGAATTACTGCTGTGGCGCCTGTATGCGTCGTGGCTCTTACTGGAATGAAAGTAGATTGCTGTGCCTCTATATCAACGCGAGAATAAATCAATGTTGTTTCGATGTTTTAAAATTCGTTTGGAGATAATAATTATTCCCAAGTAATTAGTTAATTATGAATTTATTGGACATAGCATTAAATATTATATATATATATATATATATATATATATATATATATATATATATATATATATATATATATGTTATTCCTATTATTATTAGACACGATTTAGACCTAAGATAGATCACGTGAAGCTCTCGTGGTTCTTCTCTCCTTATAACGTGCACAAATGATCTTCATTTTCTCTCTATGTTATTTTTTCCTTATCTTTCGACAAAGTTGTTCCAGTCTTCTTGATTTTGCTCTCTGGTTGTTCTTCCCACACGTTCACCTTTTCTCCGTATGCATTTTGTTCTAGAACTGAAATGCTAAAACAAACCCAGAAGAAGTTCTATGCAGAAATCTAGAACTTTTCCAGGTCTTTCAGCCAGCGTTTCCTGATGTCCGCTTCGATTATTTATATATATAATTATTATACATGTAAGTAATTATAGCTTGTAAGCTACAATGGGGGAGATGTACTAGAAACATGCTAGTAGAGAAGTAAAATTGGATGAATTATGATTTTTAGTAAGAAATGTGCGGAAAAAAAAAATCTCCAGGAGGTAGAATACTGAGAATATACGGAGCAAACAGAATGAGGGAGAAATACAGATTAAGAAAGAACAATGAGCTTTATGAACATATAGAAAACCTTAAAAATTCGATGATAAAAAAGAGTGTAATTAAAAAAATTATTATAGTAATAATTCAAGCATTTTAGTATGAAGAGAATAGTTCAGAATAGTTGGAAAAAAAAAAATAATAAAAAAGGAAGGGATTTTTATTTTATTTTTTTAATAGTACTGACCTAAGAACTGAAAACCAATAACATATAGTTTTCTCATTTGTCGATGAGTCCCAAAATCATTTTGAGTCCCAGAGAAAAAAAAAAAATTGTAAGAACAAATTTTCTAATCCGTTTATGAAGCTTGATAACATTAAGATTAAATTCTCGCTATTCGAGTAACATCGATATCAAATTTTGTTTTATTTAATAACTAGAATTATAAGAACAGTACAAAAATAAAAGCCCAAAGGACAAAAGTAATGCCCTGAAAGGTATTTTTTTATTCTTAAAAACCAATATGACCTCATATTTAATGCTCAGATAGAATAGCAGTTATTTTATGTATAATTATCTAAATCTTCCTTATTATTCATTTTAAATTATTCATATTCCTCTTTGTGATCCTCATGTGTACAGTCAAATTTGATTTTAATTTTAATTTTAATAGCTCATTTATTAGAGTTTGCAGATAGAGCTTTCTAGATAGAATAATATATAAAAATACGACATATATATACACAAAACGACATTTGTTTAAAGAAAAAAAAAATTGATATTTCAAATATATCTTCTTGGTGGACTAATCGATATTTAAGAGAAGTTTTCTTGGTGCATATTTGGTATTGCGCTTTTAGTTCTCGGGATACAGTTACATCACTGAGGGCGTTTCCTTCTGGACGTCATCAACAACAAGTTTGGTATTCGCAATATTTTTATGCAACGTTTCTCCAGTGTCCTTCGATCCTTTGAGTGCTTTCAGTAATTCCACCATAGTGGAAAGTTAAATACTAAATTTGAAATTGATTTCATAAGTGAACATTTTCCAGCAGCTTCCTGGATTTTTTTCTCCTCTAAAGAGTATTATTTAAGCATTATCGTTAGTACCATCTAGCCAGTAAATATTAAGTTTCCTCAAGGATTCGTATAATCTTTACTAAATTAAATTTATGGCTTTACAATGTTCAATCATCTTGCAATATGGCTGCCATCCCTGGAGCTCAGTGTACTTAAAGTGTATTCGAACTCACGATTCGTCCTTCCTCGCGTTATTAGCAGTCTCAAGTAAAGCCGATTTATATCCTTAGTCCGGCATTCGATACAAATTTTCTTTATTTTTATGAGATAATTCCATAATCTGTTTATTATTCTTTAAATAATTTTAGATGTGTACAGTTTCCGATCACACCAACATTTACTAGGCAAGCGTTCGAAGATCCTAATAAATTACAGAATACTTATTTACAAGACAGTAATTTGATCCTTTTGGACATACGGAGTTGACCGATTATTTATTCTCGTATCCAATCCATACAATTCGAAATCCTTCGTAAAATCCCCAATGCTCATTATTGTGTCACAAATAAACTTATACATAAAGATCTTAATGTTTCGTATGTTGCAGATTTGGCCCTAACAAGATACCTATCCTTCCTTGACAAGCTACTTACCAACTAGAATCCACTTGTCTTCCAACTTGCTTTCCATTCGATTCCCGAAAACCCTCCGAAGTATCTGCAAAGAAAATGGCCTATCGATCTTCTAATGTAGAATATTTATTGAAGTGCTACTTATGGGTAGTTTTTCATATGTTAATAACATAACATTGTAATAATTTTAACCTCACATTTACTTATTGTATATAATATATACAGTTGTAAATACCAATCGAAAAAAAAATCTGTACAGAACATGTATCGTATGTACAGCGGAAGAATCTTATTTCAGTAATTAACCAACCAATATTGAATAACTGATCTGATACAGTGTCATTGTATTATTCTATCATACTTTTTATCATTCTATAGTCTAAAATGTTTTTGAGACATCTTTTTTCTGTTTGCACTTACAAACGATATGAAAAATGTTGGTAATTTACTGCGTTGGGTTATGAATATAAATATTTTATTCCAAGAGTCATAAAATCGAGTTAAAAATGTTCTCCCACTTTACAAAATATTTCCGACTAAAGGTGCTTATAGACGGTGTCTTTTTTCGAGCAATGCCACATGCAACTTTGTGCGCATGGCCCATACTGTTCACATGCAATTATAAGTCCCAGTATCAAAAATGGCGCTATAGCGAATAATCTTATACGCTGCCTGGCGTAGCTACTTCCTATATTGCAATTGAAAATTCTCGTAAAAGGAAATGAAAGTGCTCAGTTATATTCGTAATTCTGAGGATAAAAATTATACTAGAACGTCACAAGTAATTTTGAAGTGCTATTGCAAAGTATATATCAGTTCTATAGTATACAATAAAGTCCAATGTTTTGTCTTCTTCCTCATCCATATTTAAAAATAAAAACTTTTGATTTAAGACGCCCATCAAACACCGCTAAACACGAAGGTTGCAGGAAAAGGCGCAAGAGTTTCCCAACAAGACTGGGAACCGCTTGCTTCTTCGTGCGGTTTGCTTACCTCTCCCTTGCGCTTAGTTGCATGCCTCTTGTTGCACGAAAAAAGGCATCGCCTAAACGCACCTAAAAGACTAGTGCACACTACTGATGGATTGGAGTGCAGCGCACCGGAGCGGATTTTCCAACGTGGTTGGTTACATAAGAAAATGCGCTCCGGTCCGTTGCGGCATAGTGCGTTCTGACCTTTTTTATATCAATAGACGAGGAGATCTCTCATTCCACTCTTTTTCAAACTTTTACAGTGTAGGGGTCAGGTTGGTTGTTGTATTATATTTTACGAGTTCGTTTGATTTGTCGTAAAAGCTTTTATAACGAGAACGCGTATAATTGAAATGCCCATATCAGTGTGTAAAGGTTTCGTTAGAAACTCATTGGTATGACGTTGTCACCAGTCTTATACAAATCTGATATATCATCCACGTGTTAAATATTGTACAGAAAAGTGAAAAATTAGAAGTGAAAATTCTCATTCATTGTGAAGGCTAAAAAGAAAAAATAATATAAATTAGTCCCAATTACATTTTTCTATGGATTGTTAAAACAATATTTTTAAACTGTAATTAATACCTCAATGAAAAATGGATTTGAATCATATAAGTCTGGAATTTATCAGATTGAAAAATAATGCAATTTCCATACGAAAAAGTATGTTTAATAGAAGGAGTGATTGGAAAATCGATTATTTCACCATTAATAATGTATCGTTAAACGGGAAGGAAGAATACTTTAGTGCCTCAAGAGCATGCATATACTTAAATTGGTGTTATCCGGAATAAACCGGTTAAAAGTGCTGAGATATTTTGATTTTATTTCCGCCATCAAATATAAGTTGTAATAACACCCCTGGTTATAATTAGCAACATTATAACTAGTTCTTAGGCTGAATGACGCCTAGAAACTAGTATCCTTGAAAACCAGCTCGACCTAGAGGTAGTTAATTTGTACATCACGGCGCTCCTGTATTCTTAACGACACTTGGTTTAATTTTACCTAATAAAAATACACCTCATCTTCACTTTTATTGGCTAAATATTTAACTTTGACTATATATAAGGTAAGGTGAGTCAGACTGGATTATTAGTGATGCTAAAAAAAATGAAAAAAACAAAAAAAAAACACTCATTTTCTTTCACTCTGGGGAAAAAATTTATAATGGATATGTCCATCTATAATCTACTGATTTTCCCAGTTTAAATTTAAGAATTGATTTGATCAAATTACTTAAATGATTACCTAATTTAAATTAACGATCAGTGATTATTGAAATAAACAAAGTTGAGATAAAATAGGAGTTTCAAACGTAACTTTTCATTCATACCAATATAACTCCTAAACGGTTGGTCCTTACGACAAGTGTCATAAAACAAAAATATTCTTCATTTAATTTATGATCAGAAAATTGTCATAAAAATTTTAATCCGAGCAACACCAACAGAGATAGAGCATTTCGAAATGTTACATTTTTCACTGCGAAAAAATGTTACACCAAAAGGTTTAGACTCCCAGCCAAAAGACATATCCATATAAAAAAAAATAAATAAAAAAGTTAAACTTTTTTATATTTTATCTTGTTCGCATTTACATCTTTATTTCGGATAAAAATTATAAGACATATATCGAGTTCCTTCTTATTATATCATACTCTTCTGAATCCTGTACCTTCACTTCAAATACAAACGATAGAAATGTTCTAGCATTAGAAAGTCGAAGGGAAGACTAGACTAGAAAGGCAATATAAATATCTAAACGATTTATAAAATAAAGTCCTCGGAAATTTTTTGAAGAACAAAAGTTAATATTAGTCGGCCATATTATCCGGATAAGGCAAGCATAAAATTAACAGAAAGAATTATGAGACTCTACCAGAGTCGGAGATTTGGATTATATTTTATGTTTTAGGAATCCAGGACAGCTCTATAAACTTCACCAATTCCTTCCATCTACATATTTCCTCATCCTCCGTCCCTACCTCTCTGATGTAGTATTTAAAGCTAACCACAATTCTACATACTCATCCTTCTTTCCTCAGACCGCTGGTATTCCTGAAGGTAGTATCCTGGGACCCATTCTTTATACCGTTTATACAGCTGATATTCCAACTCATCCTAATACTATCCTCACAACCTTTGCTGATGACACCAGCGTGTATCAGTCAATGATCCTCCATTTTCTGCATCCCAGACACTCCAGTCACATATTACTTCCCTCGAAGAATGGTGAGATAACTGGAGAGTCAAGATAAATCCTAGCAAATCCCAACAAATAACCTTTACCCTCCGTCGAAAACCTACCTCATCTTGTCCTCCAGTATCCTTTAATGGTGTACCGCTAATTAATGTGGGACAAATACGATACCTTGGATTTCATCTGGACAAGAGACTTATCTGGAACCCTCATACAAGATTGAAAAGACAAGAAGCTGCACGTAAGAAGACTTGGCACGAACCAGATACCTCTCCTTTCATAATAAACTTAACACTCATCCAAATCCACTTGTTGCACAGCTAGCTTCCCATTCCATCCCTGGCAATCCTCTGAAGCGTCTGAAAAGAAGATGGCCTCGTGATCTTCTTTTGTAAATATTCATTAGAGTGCTTCCAATGGGTAGTTCCTCTACAAGTCTTAATCATGTAATCATATTGCATTGTATACAGCATATTTACTGGTTGTATTTTCTAATACAGTTGTAAATTTCAATTATTAAAAGAATAAAAATTTTTTTTAAGGAAATTTGACTGGATCAAAAGTAGAAAACCTGTTGCAGGCTCATCAAAGGAAAAATTTCAAGAAGTGTTAAGACGTTTTCAACCCTGATGATCTTGTTGACATAATTATTTTTTTTTATTTACTTTGTCAAATAAGTGAAAATCATTCGAATATCCCTGTGAGCAGATTATTTTTGGATCGATTGTTTGATATACTAAATAAGTATTTATTATAAGATCGAAAACTGCGAAAAAAAAATCTATGAATTCGCACATTGTAAGTAATTTCAAAATACAATTAAATCTTTAAATTTTAAAAGCTTTTTTGTTTCATTTCTCGTGTTAGTTTTTTTTTAATACCATTTACATTCAAATCTATTGCTTGGTTGTCAGTTCACTTCCTTGAAAGGGAGCCATACTTTAGGTTGGGCCATCTTCAGGACATTGCTCCCCCCAGTGCCTAACATGGTATAGGATCCCGTACAGTTTCCTTAAATTCTATTGTTGAATATTTGTTTTTAGTAAGCAGATTCTACTGTCAAATTTAATTTATTATAATTTGTCTGATAATATCTTGTTGTAAATTCAGTTTTGAGTACAAACAAGTAGCGCCGAAACAATATATCTTTGCTGTACGTAGATAAATTCGAAGGCTAACTAAATAATAAATTTTTGTTATTTGTTATGACTTGGTTTCTGATTGTTTTTAATATTACGTTGGTTTCTTACTGTTTGAGAAGTGCAGCAAGATTTGTCCAATCCTTTCGTATCATACAACAATATAAATACTCATATAAGAAGTATTGCATGATGGATAATAGTCCAGTAATAAATAATTCTTACGTTTTCGGACTCTTGTTAATTGAATAATTTTCAGACTGAGGAATTACAAGCTTTTCCTGGCATTAATCTAGTTGTTATTTTCTCCTGAATTTCGTTTCCCTTTTTCTATCCTCTCTTCAAAAGCGAACCCATCCAATCGATTTTTTTTTCTCATTATAATTTTAAATTCTCATTCTTTATGGGTTTATGTCCCCGTATTATTTCTCCTGGGCATATGAAATGTATTAGGATTATTAAAAATAATAATTACGATAAGCAAACATAATTGCTGAAAATGTACTGACCAATTTTTAAATTACGAAAGTCTTAATTGATGTGATTTATCTCCATTCCTTGGTTTCATTACGCCTTGCATTTTGAATAGATTAGATTAGGGATGTGCATTATCTAATACAAAACTGCAATAAATCATATTAATTTCAAATTTCCTGTTTATTTTATTTTTTTAATACTGCTAACTTCTATTTAAATGATGTCTTCCTAGCTGAAGAATATAGGATGTAAAAACGCAAAGAAAAATGAAACTGTTAGCCGAGAAAATAAAAAACAGAACAAAAAACATTAGCTGGAATTGCTTATGCTGCCAAGCTTGTTAAAACAGCCATGATCTGATATAAAATAAGTGAAAGAACTGTTAGTTCGTTAAAACTTGAACGAAAAGTTTTTTTGTATTTTTTTCTTTCATTATAAATTATGGCTACATCACATACATTTAAGTTGTTCAATAGTATTCTATTTTAAGTTTGAGACTGGTTTATATTTTCTTGGTACAACATTTTATTTTTTGAATCGTAAAAAAATATGAAAGAAAAAAAAAACAGAATTCTTTAAATCAATATTACTTTCAAAAGTATCAATATAAATGTGTATAGTATCCAAATATGCTATTGTTTGTCTCCTCACGACAACTGCGATGTTAAAGAAATGTGTTAATCTTCTATTTTTAACAATTTTACGATCTGAAACAAAACAAAAAATTATACCGTTCCGCGCAACCGTTTTTCCCCAAGCATATTATAAGAAACCTTTTACTCGGCACCGCACTCAGGAAAATAACCCATTGTGACGTATTGATTCCATAGACGGACCATCAGTACCTATAAACAGTAAATGGCTTTGATAAAATCCCACTTGAGAAACAAACAGGTACGTAAAATAGTAGTGCTAAATAGACAAGTAACAGGTATAATCAGGTTATTATTGTTATTTTTAAAATATGCACATTATGGTGCAGTTTTGTATGATTATATGATTATAAATATGCATCACTGGCCTATATGTGCGTATATAGGTTTTCTACCAAATAAGCATCATGTTATTAATTTCTCAAGATAATATTTATTCTATTACAAACATAATGAAAATGTAAAATGCAGATGTAATTTTTAAAAATCAAACCTGTACCACTCCAATTTATTAAAACTATTTATTTCTATTTTTAATTAGGAAGTACAAGTCATTTACAAAGGTATTACAAATAATAATGTCACAAAGGGGTTACAAAGATTAATAACTCATTTATTTTTTTATTTACATTCTACATTATTATAAAATTGTATAAAACGAAATATATGAAAAAAAAATGACACTGTATGAAAAGTTGTTTAGATATAAAAAAAAAAATGTAAAAATTTGTACCCCTTAACTGACCATATTGATTTTCTGCCTTTTACAATAGTGCCCTATACAATGTTTTTGCCATCGAATCTGGTCCTGAAGCTCTAATTTCGTCTTCAATATTGTTTTTTAGATGTTGGACAGTTTTAGGCTCGTAAACATATACTTGTTCTTTTAGAAAGCCTCACAAGAAGAAATCAGATGCAATCAGATCTGAAGATCATGAATGCACAACCACGAGAAATGATCCTTTAAACAACTCTCTGAAGTTGAGTTGTGACTCTGGCAGTGAGGTCAGAGGTGTCGCTCCATATTGTTGGAACTATTTGTCTAGTTTAGGGGTTCCTCCCACAAATAGGTGCTTGAAAAAGGCAAATATAAACGAAGAGCTTCCCTTGATACACTAGGATACACTTTGAAATAGTTTAACCAAAATGAAGGTTTGTCCATTATATCAAAGTTGTATTTGGCAGAGGAATCATGTTTTATTTCCAAAGCATCTTCTTGAAGTGATTCAGGCAGGGAGTCTATATTGACATGGAATAGGTCAGTTGACATTCTTTAAATACTATCGTCACAAGTGTTTGAGAAGTATTCCTGGAACTCTTAAATTAGGCTCTCCAAATGGTTTGATATTTGGATTTTCAAACTTGATCCTTCATAAATGTCCTTGAAGCGTATATCTTCTGAGATTGACTCAACATTAGGGAAATTTTAATAATTGCACGGGTTTGCTGATATTTTACGCCGCCAAAGTTGCAATTTCTCAATATTTATCTTAATCGAATCACGATGAGTAACTATATTTGAGTCTCCACCCTGCAGTTTTAGGTTAAGGCTGTTCAACGAGTCAAAGATGTCTGACAAATAATCCAATATTACTTGGGTAAAAGGTTTTTTGAAGGCCACGATTAGTTCATTTTGCTTTTGATGTTCCAAGAAGGTTATTATTTCATCTCGAAGCTCAAATAATCTTGCCAACATGTTTCCTTTTGAGAGCCATCGTACTTCTGTATTAAATAGTAGTGTTTTGTGATCACTTCCTAAATCTTCACAAAGAGTTTTAAACAGTCGAGTATTTTTATGTAATTCACTACTTTAATACACGACTTTAAGACAGCATTGAGTTCATTTGGAAGGGTTTTTGCTTCCAAGACTTGTCGATGTATAAAACAATGTATCCGTCACATCAGCAGTTTTCTGAGCTAGAACCAAGTCCTCCGTACATACACCGATCAGTTTTTTCCAAGAGAGTTCATGTTTGTAAAAAAGGTCTGGCACTGCTTTCATAACATCAATAGCTTTTGTCGTGGGCTCCAACTCTGTAGAAAAGAGTAGCTCGTCTTTCATTCTTTCGTTATCAATAAACCGAACATAAACAATTAACTGAGAACATTGTGCTATGTCTTTTAAAATTTAGAATTTTAAAAAGACTACCAAAATTTAATTTAATGTTCAACTTATCTCGCGCGCCCCCCCCCCCCCCCGGACATGTCCTCACGCCCCCCAGTTTAAGAACCAATGGTCTAGTTTATCCAGAACAGTTGGATGTAAGAATTTTTCAATCATAGATCGATATTTTTCGCTTGTGACAAAGAATTATATCCAAAGTCAACTTTAAAAAAATATATAGTCGAATCACTTCTTGTTAAACCATGACAGACTAGACTACATATCAAGTACACAACTGGGGTACAATTACCTTTTCTGCAAAACTTGCATATAATATACCAGGTATGCAAGTTTAAAATGTCGTTTATTTCTTAAAATATATACACAGTAATTTAAATCTCTCGGGCAATATATGGATACCATTCCAAAAGAATGCTTCATCTTTATTTGAAATCCATTCATCGAGCCATTTTCGTACGTTTTCGAAATTGTTGAAGTGTTGCTCCGCCAATGAGTGTCCCATCGATGAGAAGAGGTGATAATCAGAAGGCGCCAGGTCAGGTGAATACGGCGGGTGGGGTAGGAGTTCCCAACCAAGCGAAGAGATCGTTTCCTTAGTCAATCTGGCTGAATGTGCAGGAGCGTTATCATGCTGAAGAATGACTTTGGCGTGCCTGTGAGCCCATTCTGGGCGTTTTCGATCAATGCGTGACTCAAATTGATCATTTGTTGTCGGTAGCGCTCGGTATTGACTGTTTCGCCGGGTTTGAGAAGCTCGTAGTAGACTACTCCCTTCTGATCCCACCACACACACAGCATTGTCTTCTTCCCCAAAACGATCCGGTCTTGCACTCGATGTGGATGGTTGTCCTGGCGTTACCCATGATTTTTTCGTTTGGGATTCTGAAAATAAATCCATTTTTCATCGCCAGTTACAACTCGATGCAAAAAACCCTTTCTTTCGTGGCGTAAAAGCAGCATTTCGCACACAGTTTTTCGTTTTTTCCATCTGTCGTTCGCCCAATTCATGTGGAACCCATTTTCCAACCTTTTGAATCTTTCCCATAGCTCTCAGGCGATCGGAAATGGCTTGCCTAGTGACATTCAACTGTTCTGCCATCATTTGTTGGGTTTGGGTATTGTCTTCGTCTAATAAAGATTGCAATTCGAAGTCCTCAAACTTTTTTGGTCGATTTTCTCGTTTTTGATCAGTAACATCAAAATCACCACGTTTGAAACTTTGAAACCAACGTTCACATGTCCTGACGGTTGGAGCAACATCGCCATAAGTCTCAACAAGAATTCGATGACATTCAGATGCCTTTTTCTTTTGATTAAATAAGAAAGTCATGACATGCCGCAAATGCTCTTTATTTGGCTTAAAATTAGACATCTATGTTCGACTACGGCGACTAGTCGGAAAACATTCCTGGGGAGTGGCAAGGCCCAATAAAATGGGTACCTGACTTTACTATGGGTTGGTAAAGTAAAGTCAGGCACCACACCACTAAAATAATTCAGGGTGAATTGAAAGTCACGAAGAGAGGTTTACATTGAAATTAAAATTGATCCATTATAAGTAACTCCTTTATTTTTTAATTTAAAGTTGACTTTATAATTTTACACAACAAAATCTGTGAAAATATTGATACTCGGTTTGATATAATTATATCCTTTAAATATAATTATACGCCTCAATTTTCTTCCTCACGTAAAAGTGCCCATTCTAATGGTTTTTTCCATGACACTTAAAATGAATCACTTATATTCAAGTAATGCAGCAAAGGTAATTGCACATATTTAAGTGTACTTCATATGTAGCCATATCAAATGACGAAACAAGATTACTGTCTCAAATCAAAGAAATAATGACACCCAGGCAATAATAATACCATTTTATTATATATTTTATTTATCCTTAAGGGATCAATCAACTATTTTATTGAAGGAGATTTAATTTTTATTTCTTTTAAAGCATAATTCCTATTTAATCTTTAATATCCTCGACATGTTTCGTAGTATATTGCTCCTCCCAAATAGGAGGACTTTAAAAGAAATAAAAATTAAATCTCCTTAAATAAAGTAGTTGATTGATAATTAGTGGATGGCATCAAAAAACCACATTCCTCATAATTCGAGGATATACACAACTAATTAAAAATTAAAATTAAATGTTATCTCCTTTTCTTTTTATTTAAATATCATCTATGTACATAGTGTCATTAATGTATTAGTGTTTTTCTTTTCTTTTGTATCTCATGATTTCTCTAACCAGATTTAATTTAGTTATACCTGCACTTATCTGTTATTCTTAAGGGACTTTGTCCCAGAATATACACATATTTCTATTCTATTCTAATAAATAAGAATAATAATTCTGTGATGAATTCTGACATTTCAACAGACAGATCCTGAAGATGGAGCAAAGTACTCTGAAACATGTGGATATTAAAGATTAAATAGGAGTTATGCCTTTAAAAGAGATAATTCTTAAGAGATGAATTTTCCATAAATAAACATTATTTTACATTTTATTACGCGTAAATTATAGGTTTCAAAACCTAATACACAATTAAAATAAATCTAGCATTTCTGCAAAGTTTTGTGAAAGAGTTTCGTGACATTTTCAATTATTTAATTAATAAAAAAACCTTGGAATTTGTGAATTGAATTATATTATTATATAAATTATGGTAACATATTTTATATGCTTTGGATAATAAATGCTACTAGCAGTTTACTAATTTATTTATTGAATTATTATCGTTTTTTTTTATCGGCTTGTTTTGCTTTCTTAGCTTATTTTAGGATTATGTTTTGAAATATAAATTTATTTTTAAACTGAGCAATTGGTATCGAGAATCGAGAATCAAAAAAATTTTTGTAGATGCGGTGAAATTGTAGCAATACAATGATGTGCAGCCTTACTTCACAAAAGCATTTCTCTCTCAAGTCAAGAGTTCGTAGCAAAGGGCGCTGACCTCCCTCAAGTTATTAAACTCCAATCGTACTTAAAATATAGTGAAAACAAGCATATAAAATTAAATTAGAGTTGTAAAAACAGAAGTTGGGAAAAACGTTTTTAAAATTTTAACGTATTTACTTGAAATTCAAAATTAATGACCAGAAACTTTTTTTTTTAACGATATTTACTTCGTTTTGCACCATATGATGACATTAACTTTCTAAATTCCATATCGTCGACCTGTTGGTTCTTCGCAACATGTACCAAGAAAATGGATTTCATCAGCTGAGTGATTCAGGCATAGCAATTTCAAAAGATTCTCGCAATCCAACTAATTTTCCTTTTAAAAAAATGTTGTTTTTAACGATATAAGAAATTACAAAGAAACAGTTATTAGATTCCTGGTACGATTACGAAAAAAATTATTGTTACTCTTAAAAATATCTGTAATAATTCCATTGAATCATCTGAACCCTATAGCTCGCATATAAATCAAAGTAACTAAATTAATCTTTTTCGTTGTGTAAATCGTACATTATTGATGGATTTTCTAAAAAAGACATTTTTATTTTATATTCCAAAATAAAGTACTCAAATTTACATTTGATTAGTGCAAGAAAAGGTAAATCAGCCTTTTGATGGCAGGTTTTATCATGATGGCAGTGGTTGGTAGGCCCAAGTGGTATAACTCGGGGTGATGTAACTGTACCGAATGGTGTCTGTTACAATTTGATCGGCTGCAGTCTGGACAAAGGTTCCTCGTCATTTTATTTACCCTTAGATATATTTTTTAAATTTTTTTATTAAAATTTACAACTATACTAAGAAATACTTAGAGCAAATGTGATGTATAATGTACAGCCTCGTCAATAAAAATTGCATCACTTAGTAAAAATTTTAGATTTCCAAATAACGAATAAAAAAAAAAACGGTGAGCCACATCACCTAATTATTAATTAAACTTTATTAATTGCAAATATTATGCTAAAAAAAACTATGACTCCTAAAAATGCAAGCACTAAGAGGAAAATGTGCAAAACTTAATATAAGCAAAAAAAGGAGCTATAAAAAAAAAACAAAAAACATGGTTTTAATAAATGTTGTATGAACCAAGAAAGCTAAGTACTTTAAGAAAACAGGAACATATATGTTGTGGCCATTACATATATATGAGTTATTAAATTAAAAAAATATACATATAAGTTTTCAAGATTTCATTTATTCTTTCTCGTTTTCATTGCAACTAATTCTAAGATATTATCTTGTTTTATTACTATTCGTTAGTTGTAAGTGTATAATAATATATATATATTTTTTTAAATTGAAATATATGTACAATCTGCCTCAATTAAGGGTAATTAGGTAACAGTGCTAAAGATGTATTCATTCTTACAATATATACAAGTACTCACTCATACACACAAAATAATGATAATAAAAGATAAAAATAAAAACAAGTAATAATTATAAAAATAAAACTAATAATTCAATCATCAAGAATAAAATGAAATAATAAGAATCAAGTAACAAAAATATAATATATAAACAAAATAATAAAAAAATAAATAAATAATAAAATAAATAAATAAATAAAATAAAATAAAAAAATAAAATAAAAAGAATAAGATACATTCTTAATATATGCACTGTATGTACTCCCCCACTTATTGGGAGTCTAGGCCCCCAACTCAAGGAGTCTCAGAACCCCAGCGCCATAGAGATCCCAGCGCTGCTCTCTCAGCTGCTATAATAATATAGAAAAAAAAAAGAAAGAATTTTCAGAATATTGGTCATAGAGAAGATTAACATATGATACAAAAAAAAAGGTTTTTTTTTTTTTAGTTTTTACAAACAGTGCTATGAGAAATGGTGATTCAGTAACTTTAAAATAAATTAAATTGTTTACCAAAATTTGGACATCCAATATGTTAAGGGGCATAAATTATATTTTTTTTGATTTAATCTTTGAAAAATTGTTAATATATTGTATGTTAACCTTTCAATTATTTCGTAAACTCGTTATTTGTAATTCATAAAACCAAAACATAAGCTTATATTCGGGATCTATTTAATGATAAATCACAAAAAAGCCCTGCCATACACCAGAAGGTTGGTTTCTGTAAAGTTCAATCTGAACTCCTATCTGCTTCCACAATGTAAGAAGCAGATATATAAGGATACAGAAATATAAGACAGTCGTTAAAACTGAACTGAAACACATTATTTCAGTTTACTTGTAATCATGAGTGAACAAAAAAAAAAAGTGTACTAACCATGTAAAAATAATGGAAGCAATTTTATTATCTCAAGGCCTAAAAAATTAAGTGGTGTAATTTTCTTGACCACGACTGTGTATAATTTCATACCAATGGCTAGTGAAGAAACACTACCCTTTGGTAGTTAGCACTCCAATTAATATACTAGAAGGTCCCTAGTCCCTCTTCTTTTTAGACGCCTCAAGAATATCGGTATTCGAAACAGAAGGAAGAGATCTGAGCGGGCAAGGAGTTTATTATGGAAAGGCTACTGTTTGGAAATATAGTTTTAGTTTTTAAAATACATATAAAATAAATATCGTTCGAGGAAATTTCGAGTTTGAAAAATAAGTTTCTTCCATCTTCCATCGGCCATATCAATTTATCCTGCAAACAAAAAAATGAATATGTGAGATGCAGTATTTTTCAACTTCTGATGATAATTGTAATAAATTGGAGAATGATTTGATTTTAATGGTGTATACGTCAATTGCTTATAAATTTGTTTTCCACTCGACTCGTACTATTTTCTCTTGCAAATTTTAAATTACATGAAGAAAAGAAAAAAAAAAGAATCAATTTCCTCGTGTACGATGTTACTCAATTGTTTTACCGCTGTCTGAATCTGTATTCCTCTTATATGGGGGTATAGTTGGCAGTTGGGAAATTCATCAGAGAAACCTAATTTATTTAAAAATTTTAATCACAAATCAGGAATTTAATTTATATAAAAACAATTTCTTTTGTTTTCAATTATCTCTTTGTTATTAAACTAGTACTTCTTTAGGTGTAGCTTGGTATAGAAAATATTGGTTGAGGTAAGCATGAGGATAAAGGAGGATCTATGCAATTAGGAATTGACTGATTATTTACCAGTTCTTTTTTTATTTATTATTCTAGGTTAGTTTCGAATGTTACACTTTCACATTCTTTTTGAAGAAGCCGTTCCAGTTATGATGAATGTTTAACATTCGACACAAGTCTATCTAACATTATATTCCAAGAGAACAGGCATAGAATATTATTTACCCACATATAAACATACAGTTATAATTTTTCACAGTTAATAATTGTATTTATTTAGGCATTTTTAACTTTCCTTAAATTTTATTTCAAAAATGTAGAAAAAAAAATTTGAAGATGGTTAGAAGTTTACATAGAAGAGGAAATCCATGTTGAGGATCCGATAATATATTCCAGATGGAAAGATTAATATTTCAATATCAAAGATTAACAGAAAAAAAAACAAAAAAAAAACTTACTATTATTTTAACCATGAAAATTATTATAACTGAGTTATGGCGGCCTTGAGAAGGTGGGCCAGTCGGTAGCTAGCGTGGCATGACATGGCCAGGTTTCTCCTCGTAAAACCCGTGTCATGGCGTTTATAACGATTACAGCTAGAAAATTACGTCAAGTAAGATGAAGTTGTGTCGTTAAGAGGTAAAAAGGTCGGCCATGTTTTTTTTTTTAGAAAGTCGGTTAGTCATTTTCTGTATATGTATTTCAATTTGTTGTATTTAAGTAATTCTAAAACACATCTATACACACAAAATCTTTCTGATCCGTATAACCCATCCCACAGAAGTTCTGCATTACATAGGTCAGACAAGTGAAATTCCAGAAAACATTTAAATATCTCTATTTCCAATACCTCATTCTTACCCAAGATGGCGCTTGTTAACTATCTACCTACTTAGTTAAAATATATGTTCTTGCATTTCTGGAATAAGATTCAGATTCAGTTCATGCACTATTAAGAGTCCACTTTAAATAAATTTTACTTCCTCTGAATATAGCATTAAAGTACTTCTATTGTATATACAACTGTTAACATTGTACTAAAAGATTTTATATTTGTTATTTTATCTCATTTGATATAGACAATAGAGTGTTGTGTTATTTTCCTTTCTGTGTATTTAACTATCTTCTATGTATATATTATCATTATTTTATTATTATTTTTTCTTTAATATTTTCATTTTATTATATCTCTGGCCAGATGTAACTGTTTTTATTTCGGTACTTATTTGTTATTTTAAATTGACTTTGTCCCAGAACAAAATTATTTTTCTACTCTATTCTATGTCTATACTACTATAAAAAAATTACAAGCCATTTTTCTTTTGTAATCACTAACCATGAAATCTAATGAATCTGTAACAAATTTTGACCACGTCACCCGTATGGTTCTGAGAAGGTTTAGCAATTATAAAATCTACTAATTTTGTATTAATTTGTTATTAAAAAAGCGATTAAATGTAGATAACGGAAGTTTGAAAATTTACCGATAGGTGGCGAGCGCCATTCTACATGAGTGGTTACAAAGGTATACGGTGTCATATAGAGCTTGAAATTGATAATAACTTATACTCATATTTAATTAAACTATTAAAAAATCTATAAAAATGTGGTGTAACATGTTGATGCTAGTGAATATGTGCAACCATACCGTAAAACTACTAAACCAATCTGTAATAAATTTTAACTACCTTATTTTCATAGTTCTAGAAAGGTCTAGCATTAATAAAATTTAAAATAATAAAAATTTAAATGTTCAATGTTGAGTGGCAGAAACGAGGTTTGCCAAACTTGCATATACTTTGATGGTTAGAAATTATAATCCAACGAAATGAAATCAATAAAATTATTTCTACTGAATCAAAACTGTTACACCAAAATGTCGGCCATTTGCTCTTCGTTATTGTTAGTAAAAATTTGATTCATGGGTCTTAAGCATTGATAATGCATTATCTGGAATAGTTTCTTAATAGTTCCGTTTACTTGGATTATCAACTAAAATTAAGCCAAAATATGCTTTTATCTAATCTTCAATCATCACATCTGTGCCATTTTACCCAGTTTAAAAATTACCATTAAGTGTGAAAATATCATTCAATAAATAATGCTCAATTATATACTTCAGAACAAGATTTTTATCCATAAACAAAAAAACTTCAATTATTAGTTGAATTTTTTAAGTTCTTTACTTATGTGAGCTAGATAAGTCGCGACATTGATGCTAGTAATAAGTAGATGATTAACACTAAACCCACCAACATTTCATGTGTGCACATATTTCTACCACAATTTCTTGGTAATGAAACAATAATAAGAGAGGAGTGCATATAGAAAAAAACGCTTCCGAAATGTTTTGTAATAAAACCAGGAGAGTCAAGGAGCAAAATAATGAATGTTGTTTCCAAGAACATCTGCCAAAAAAGTCCGAAAACTATTTATTTTTATTTACAACTGTATGCATTACATACAACAAGTAAATTTGTGAATAATGATTACAATGACATGCCAATAATATGTTAAGAACTACTCACTAGTAGCACTCCATTAAAATTTCTAATTTTGGATCTTGGTCATCTTCTTTTCAGACGCCTCGGAGGATTATCGGGAATTGAGTGTGAAGCAAGTTGAGAGACTAGTGGATTCAAGTGGGTAAGTAGATTGTCAGGGAAGGATAGGTATCTTGTTTGGGAAAAATCTGCAACATACGGAACATTGAGATCTTCATGTATAAGTTTATTTGTAACATAGTAAGGAGCATTGAGGATTTTAGAAGGATTTTGGATTGTAAGGATTGATTCCAAATCCCAAGTCAGTCGTTTGTCCAGATGTAGTCCTAGTTAGCGGATTTGTTCAATAGGGATCAGTGGAATATTATCAAAAGATAATATAGGACAGGAAGTCGTTGGTTTACGATGAAGAGTAAAGGCTATTTTATGAGATTTATTAGGAATTATTTTGATTCTCTATTTTAGACACCATTCACGAAAGTTTATGATATGATGAATATGAGATTGTAGTAGAACTAATGTTGAATAGTTAACATTCGACACTAGGCTCAAAATAAAAACTTTGCCAATAGAAATGCAATCAGTTCATAAAACTGGTGTTTTGATATGTGATGCGTTTCCAATGTCTTTTATCGCTCTTTTACATTAGTTTTAATAGTGATAAATCATTCAAAGAACAGACATTGAGCAGATTGCTTATAATTGAAAATTAATCTAGATCTAGCATATGAATTTCTGCTTTTGTGTTTAATCATGACTTGTGCCCTTTTTCTGAATTCAGTTCCATTTATACGGCTGCTGTCCAGATCAAAGATAAATGGTAGGAGCTCAAGGTAGCAGGAGACAAGAACTGTGTCACCTATCGAGGGTTACACCATCCCCATTATCCTTTATGCACACCCTTTTGTCCCAGCTAGCCCCAACGTCTATCGACCGAATTCTTTCTTCAGTAAGCAGTCTACTAGAAAATATACGGGCTATATGATTGGACTTATATAACGCCATTGATTTTGAATCGGGATTTTGTTGTAATTTTAATATTATTGGGTCGTTTCATGGCAAATTTATGAATCGATATTGAATGAAAATTATCTCGTTGTAGGAATTTGGTTTAGGTAACAAAATATTGTAATGCTGGGAAATTTGTCTGTCGGAGGTAACAGAGAGATGATAACCTCCTTAGATAGATAATCTCTTTAAACCTATAGACGTGTTAACCCTCTTTATTCCAGACGGAATTTTCAATGTCGTTTCGCCTTTATTTCATACCGTGAATTCTTTTTTTTTTTTTTTTTTTTTTTTTTTTTTTTTTTTTTTTTTTTTTTTTTTTTTTTTTTTTTTTTTTATTTTTTTTTTTTTTTTTTTTTTTTTTTTTTTTTTTTTTTTTTTTTTTTTTTTTTTTTGTGGGCATGAATGGAACGAATTTGCGGTCCCTTGTTCGGTCGGTAATAGAAAAACCTTGACCCAAAAACTCAATTTTTTTAAATAGAAATATAATACATATTTTTTCTTTTTAAATTACTCCGTAAAAATCTTAAAAGGACCTCTTTTAGTCCGAGGAACATTCTGATTGCCATTTCTAAAGTTCATTATACTGTTGATTACACACTGGTTGATTGTCCAATTTTCTAAATACTCGTATCTGCGTTCTTCCAAGAACAGGAAAATCTTCAAGAATAGGTTACATTTCAATTTTAATTTAATTTTATTTATTTCAAACTATGATTATTAGCGAACTATTACAATCTCCTTCACTCAAGAGTGGTATGTTATAGGAATGATGATTATTCCATTTCTACAACATGAATAAAAAAATATATCAATAAACCCTATACGTATAAATAAAATACAATGACACACATAAATAAAATAAAATAGAAACAAATATATATACAAGTATTCGAAGGAACCGCAAACGAAGTTTATCAAATTATACTCTAATATGGAATAAATATTGAAGGGCGAATCATACCCAACATACTCCCTCAGCTGTGAAGACAAGAAATAAAGTCTATAATTACCTAAATGTACAACAAAAAACATACAGTCCTATATGAGAAATTCTTTATGTATATAGTGTGATAAATTCATAAATTAATCCATGCAAGTAGTATGTGTCTCATATGTTTATTAACTCATAATGTTATTAATTACCTCATAATGGTAATAAGGGAACGAAATTAATAGACTGAAAATATTCACAATAAACATAAGGGAAAAGTAAAATGCATTCTCACTAAAATTGGTCTCCACTTTCTTTTAAAACTCTGTCTGAAAACTCACTGATCCAATCATCGACTTTAAATCATCACATCCGAGTAAACTATGTCTTTCGAGGTGGGTTGTCTTGTTGAAACACCATATGATCTGCTTCAGAAATAAATATCTTTTAACGGTCTGACAATACTCTCTAGTATGTCTTGAACTTCTGTATAAGTCATACAGAAGATAAGGTTAGATTAGGTATTTGAAACATGGACAATATTGTAATGTTTATTTAATAACTCTTCAAAGTGCCAATGATATATTCTAGAGATAGGCCGACTAGTTAGCAACTATTGTAGTCGTCGACAAGTCGGCAAAAAGTGCCGACTAGTCGGCCATTTTATTCATTTATATTTATACGCTTAAAATAGGTTGATCGAAATGAAAATATGGCCTTTATGGATTATAATTTTTATTTAAAATTCATCTTTACATTTTGCTATTTATTCTAGGAATCGGAACTGGAAAGGAATATATATATATATATATATATATATATATATATATATATATATGTAAGTTAAGGTGTATAGAGGAGTAATATACAGCTTAATCCCCAATCTTAATCCCAAACAACCACCGATTGTATATAAAGAGGATTGGAAAACAATAAAGGCAGTCTTCTGAAGTTGTGTGCGTTATTTAGCTCCCTAATTTTCCTTTTTTTTTGGAATTTTCTTCTGGATGAACTTAACTGGTGCCGAAACCCGGACGATTTGAGCATATTCTTCTGGTGAGTTTTTCTTTATTTTTCCCGCAGGAAATCTTTCGTAAACTTATTTATCATCCTGTTTTGATATTTTCCTGTTCTTTCGTGTTCATTGGACTAAGATTTTGAACAGTAGGAAATGGAAAGTAAGAACATTTTAAAACCTGCTACATTCGAAATTCAGCCAGAGTTGCAAGCGCTACCAACTGAGACCTTAGCGGCAGCACACGCGAAGATGGCAGCGGCGCAGGCGAATGCCCTGAAGTTGTTGAAACTCAAAACAGCTATGTCGCAGGACTTAAGGAGGGCGATTTCAGACATAGAAAAGTATGGAGGAGAAATTGGGGAGCTTAATCATTTCCTCAAGGGAGAAAATTCCTCGGGATTGGACCCGATAGACGCGTGTTCACTGAGAGCAGCTTTAGAATGTAGAGTCAAGCGGTAGTGAAGGACCGACTGAAGAAAGCTTTCGGAGGCGGCCGGTGGACACCGGAAGAAGACATTTTCCGAATGTTCAGGGAAATGAGAAGACCTCATCAATCTAGTGGCCAATATGCAGGAGCATTATTGGCCCACTATAACAAGATCACCGAAAAGATGAGGGAGACGACGGAAGCAGCAGAAGTGGAAGCTCGGAAGGCCTTCTTATCAACGATTCTTAAGGTCCAGCTGGCGAAGGAGACAGGGAAGAAGGAAGGACTTCCAAGAGATAAGACTTTCGTGGAATGTGCGAGAGAAATGGTGGACTCCAGCGCCCGAGATGAGGAAGTCCGAAAGGAGGACAGGTGAGGTAGAGTCACCTACAAACGGACTGACGGAGGTAGAAGCTCGCAGCCTCGAGGTGACGCGTGGAGAAGGAGGGACACGGATTTTGGAGGTTGAGAACGTCCAATGATGCGGGAAAGGAGGCCAGGAGCGGATAAGAAGACTTGAAGGAAGGAGGAAAGGAAGTGCCACGGGTGCAGAAAGGTGGGGCGTTTGGTAGCGCAGTGCCCCCGCACACGGTGTTTTGAATGTGGCACTGAGGGACACATTGCGAGGCAGTGTCCATACATTAGTAAACGTAGGGGAACGAACCAAGGTGAGCCGATGGAAGTGAACGCCCAACGGGTGTGAAGAAGGGGCAGGCGGCCGTCGGATTCAACAAGGTCATCAGGAACCTCGGAGTCAGAGGAAGACGAAGGAGAACCTGAGGAAGGTGTACGGGCGGAGGGAAGGAGCGAGGAGCGTCGGGCGGCAGCGGAGAGGAGATCGCAAGATGTGGAATGAGGAGGGTGTAAGAAGAGGGGCAACCATAGAGTGATAAATAGAGTGGAGTGTGGTGATGAGAGGTTGCCTATAATTAAAGTAGCGAATAAGGTGAGGTGTTTGGTTGATACGGGTAGCACTAATACAATTATGAGCCGAGACGCTGTAAAAGCGTTGTGTAAAGGAGAAAGGATACTCCGGATAGGAGCATGTGGGTGTAAGTTGGTTACGTTGAGCGGTCCCTGTAAAGTGGAGGCGGAGGCGGAGATCGCGTTAGATGGATGGGGAAAGAAAGGGGAGAACCTAAAGGTACATGTGGTGGATAACATGCCTCGAGAATATGGTGGGGGATTATCGGATGTGATCTCTTGGGGAAGGTCGGAACCCGGATAAAGAGCAGTGGGGGGCACTGGGCGGTTCGAATCGGTCAGAGAAGGTTCAGGTGTTATAGGAACCGAAAGGGGAGTCACGCTATCGTGGGAGCGATTAACCGAAAGGGAGATTGGCGACAGGAGTTGAAGGACGAATACTCGGACATATTCTTTAAGGAAGGGGAGATATTAAGTATAACAGGGGAGACTGCACATGAGATTCCTTTGAAACAAGAGAGGGTTACATATGTAAAGGAAAGAAGATATCCCCAGGCGTTACGTCAACACATTAGGGAGGAATTAGAGAGTCTGAAAAGGCAAGGGATAATCGTAAATAGTACTTCTCCGTATAATAGCCCCCTATGGGCAGTTAAGAAAAAGAGTGAGGAGGGAGCAACGAAAGAGAAGTATAGGGTCGTAGTGGACTTTCGTAAACTAAACGAGAACACGGTGGACGAAAGGTATCCGATACCCCGGCTCGAGGACATATTTGACCGGTTAGGAGGTGCGACAGTGTTTACGACATTGGACCTGAAGGCTGGGTATCACCAGATCCGGATGCACCCCAAAGACCAACACAAAACCGCGTTCACGTTTGAAAGGGGTCATTACGAGTTTACGCGAATGCCCTTCGGCTTGAAGAATGCCCCTATAACCTTCCAGAGACTGATGGAAGAATTCTTACGAGGACTGGACGAGGCAATATGTCAGGTATACATGGACGACTTACTAATATTTAGTAAAGACGAGACTGGACATGTACAAGACTTAAGACGCGTATTCCAGCGACTGAGACAATTCGGTTTAAAGTTGTCGGGGGAGAAAAATCGATCCTAGGGCAAAATGAGATTAACTTCCTGGGGCACACTATTTCGAAGGAGGGGGTAAAGCCGGACATACGGAAGGTAGAGGCTATCAGGAGGATGGCTATCCCGACAGACGTAAGGGGAGTGCGGGGACTGCTGGGAACCCTTAATTATTACAGGCGGTTCATCCCAGAGATGGCGAGATATTTGGTGCCACTAAACGATTTGTTGAAGAAAGGGCGAAGGATAGTGGTTACTCCGGAGATGAAAGGGAATATCCGAGCATGCATGGAGAAACTCCAGCAAGAACCGGTTCTCGCGTTCCCTGACTTCACCAAGACATTCACCATAACCACCGATGCCAGCGAATATGCACTGGGGGCTGTATTGTCTCAAGAAGGGAGAAAAGGAGACCAACCTGTGGCATATGCCAGTAGGCGTCTCACGGAGACAGAAACCCGATACAGCACGCTGGAGCGGGAATTGTTGGGAATTGTATGGGCGATAGAGCATTTCAGGCCAAATGTATTCGGACGAAAATTTAGGGTGCAGACGGACCATCGTCGCCTAATATGGGTGGGGAAACTGAAAGAGTCATCAGCGTGTATAACTCGTTGGAAAGAGTTCCTCAACCAATATAACATGGAAGTAATCTATAAGCCAGGGAGGGAAAATGTCGTGGCTGACTGGCTATCGCGAGCTTTGCAGGTTAACGCGATAGAGCGAGAGTCAGGGGAGTATTCGGGCGGAATACAACGATTCATACGGGAGTGGACACCAGAGGGAGAAGGGGAACCCGAATCGGAAGATGTGGAGGATGAAAGGGAAATGTCGAGGGAGGAGAGTTCGGAAGGCGAGAGGACGGAGGAAATTGAGGAGAGGGAGGAGATAATAAACGACAAGGACAGACAGATAATATGGAAGACGAAGACAACGGGACTGACTAAGGCGGAATACGCGACATATGGGAGATACCACATTACCACTATATGGTCTCAACCGGGAGTAGGAGAGGAGGTTATTAGTAAGATATTAAAGGAGGAGTCTCGGCTGGGGAAAATTTTTTATTTATACGTGGGGAATGTGGTGGTCTGGGAAAAAATAAAGAGGTTATGGCGGACGGAAAAGATTGGATTGGATCGAGCGTTCATTAGGTATAAATTCCAGGTGGAGACGGTGAGGGAGGTGGACCGGCAGAAAGAAGTCACAATCGCGTACCACCAAGGGAAAACAAATCATAGAGGGGTGCAGGAAACGTTAAAGGCATTGAAGAGGAAGTATTTTTGGTTACAAATGAAGAAAACAATAGAGGAAGTAATAGGGGCATGTAAGATCTGCAACACCACTAAATATGACCGACATCCGCCAACCGGGAAGCAGGAAGAGACAATGACACCAACAGCACCACTGATAGACTTACAGGTTGACACATTTACATGGAAGGGGTTAAAATGGCTTACAATCATAGACATTTTTAGTAAGATTGCGATGGCATACCCGATCGATGATGATAGGGCAGCCGAATCAGTACTCATGGCCCTCCGAATATGGTTCCAGTTCTACGGGGTACCGGAAAGAATAACGTCAGATGGGGGCCGAGAATTTGATAATACTCGTCTCAGGTCGGATATGCGAGGTTTAGGGGTAAAGTGGCACTTGAATACTCCGGGGCACCCGAAAGGCCGAGGGGCGGTCGAAAGGCTGCATAGTACCCTGGGTGATCACCTTCGCGTCTTCTATGCAGAAAAGGGGTTGAAAGCGGATACGGCAATGCCTAAGGCGATAGTAGCATACAACCACTCTATTCACTCGGCAACGGGATTTTCACCATTTGAAATGTTATTCGGACTCCGTGAGCGCAAGAGGGATAGCCGCGGCGCAATAGTAGATGAGGAGGTTGCGGCGACTTTGGTGGCAAATAGAGTGACGCTCGGGGAAAGATGGGAAATGACGCGGAAGAAGCTCGTGGTGGAAAAAAGCAGGAGGGTAAACAGCGAAAATCTCAAGTGTCGGGATGGTATGGAAAAGATAGCGATTTTCTCGTTTTTCTCGTTTTCTCTCGTTTTTCTTGTGTTTCTCGTTCTTCTCGTCTTTTCACGTTTCTCGTTGATTTTCGTTATTTTTCGTATTCGATTGTTCGAGTTGTTGATATCATTCGTTTGTTCGTTTTTACATTCTTGTGTACCCGTTTTCGTTAAAAGGATTTCGAGTGGTATCCTCTTTTCTAGGGGAAATGACTTATGTAAATAGTAATAATGTAAATACCTAATAAGTAATAAGTGTAAAAGTTTTTCTGTTGAATCTGTTAGTGAAGTGGGGTCTATGTAATTTGTATTAAAATATTGTGGAAAGTAGGAATTATGTACAGAAGTGTTTTATTTTTATTTTTTATGTAACATTGATTTTTGAATTTGGTTGGTTGTTCGGCTTGTGTTAGGAGTTTACGAGGATTGTTCGTAAACTGGTGGGGGGGGAGTTAAGGTGTATAGAGGAGTAATATACAGCTTAATCCCCAATCTTAATCCCAAACAACCACCGATTGTATATAAAGAGGATTGGAAAACAATAAAGGCAGTCTTTGTTCTGAAGTTGTGTGCGTTATTTAGCTCCCTAATTTTCCTTTTTTTTGGACTTTTCTTCTGGATGAACTTAACTTATATATATATATATATATATATATATATATATATATATATATATATATATATATATTTTGTAATCAATTATCGAACTTTAAGAATGATTATAATATTAAAAAAATAAATTCAAATATTTTTACAGTATTGAATAAACAACTTACATAACTATTTTTATCAATCAAAGTCTTGGTTTTGTTTCATAATTAAGCGATATTAATTTAAATTTAAATGTAATGTAAAACTATGAACAAGAAAAGGAAACTGCTAATTTAGCAATTCACATACATGTTTATTTATAATTACATGTAAGATATTTTTGTGTTGTATATATAAGTCCATAAACGCTGTATCTTTTTCCACATGATTGAATTCCAAATTTCACAATTAACTATCTAAGCTGATTAAAGTAACTTACTAAATTATGCTTTAGATTTCTAAAAAAAACATTCCTTACAAAATAGGCCCAGTTTGAAAAAAAACAACCGAACATTGCCGATGTCACCCGAATCCCAACGGAAGCAACCATCGGCTTGGCCGACTAGTCGGCCATTTTCTAATATTTTCCGTTTTTGTTACTGCCTTCCATTGGAAATGCTTAGCCTCGCTTTGGCTTTTTTTTATCTAAAGTTTTTTTATTTAAAGTGTATACTTGATTTCATAATTTTAATTTAAAACTCTGGACCTCTGAGTTTCAACTTAGCATTTTTAGCATATTAATGTATTAAATAACTCGTCCAGATTTCCTTAAGCAACTCTCATGGTTAGCTGAGACCCTGTTTGCCTCAACTGAAATAAACAGGTAAAAGGACATTGAATGTGAGGCCATCTTGACTGGTCTCAAGTTAGAACAAGTCAAGTCTTGAGCACTCCATAGTAACTCCCTGGTCATTATTTATATGTTATTTTCTCGATTTAAACTGATTATTTGTAGACTTTTTGTTTAAAATGTGAATAAATCATAACAGAAATTTTTAGCTGATAATTTTTTTTTTTTAAATGGAGCATATTTTAATAATTATTTATCATTAATAATATTGCAAATTATCGATGTATTTATGTATTCTGAGGACAGACAAATATAAATAGCAATTTTAACACTTGATAGTGTTACATTAGGTCTCTGCTTGAAATTTTAAGGACGTTATTTTAATGTAGAGTTATTATTAGCAAAATATACAATTGCAGGTTTCTTTGTAAAAGTTTAGGATCCATTACATAACAGTATGGTATATAAATTTATTTTTATAAAAAAATTCACTTAACTCTAAAAAAATAAATAAAAAAACAGAAGCGAATAGTATTATCACTTGGGATTTCCTACAAAATAAGTACGCTCTAACCTCGAGACAAGCCTAGAACGTTCTCGCATTTTAGCTTCTTCGAAAACAATGCTCTGTAATTTTTTTTTTTTCTAGAGGTAGTGACAGAAACAAGCGAAGGCCTATACCAGTCAACAGTTAATCTAAGATTACAGATTTTATCATCACATTTCACCCCAAGGATATATTCGATTTCCTCTTCCTGTCGCTTGGTCAGTGGTTTTTATTATACGCTAAGTGAACATTCCTAGGAGTATATTCGTATATTATATGTTTATAAAAATATTTCAGAGTATTTTTTTTTGCTTTTGTATTGAAAAATGAAGTTTGAGGAGATATTAATAAAATTGAAATTGTTGTTGGAGAATTCTGCAAGCGAAACGCCAATCACTCGCACTCTTTAACCTGACTCAACATGTTTTTGGTGGCTTTAATAATAGCATTGAGAAAATCGGCTAAATTTCGCTAATTATTACAATTTTATTTATTTTATACATTAAATTAATTCATAATCTAATAATAAAACTAATTATTATTATATTGCATCTTCATTTTTTTATTATTATTTTTTTTTATTTTATATTAGTATTTTCGTTTCAGTAGTAAATAAATTCCCTGTTGGAAGGGATTTTGTTTATTTCTGTACACACCATACATACAAGTATACAATGTACAAGTAATTTTTAATCTTGTTTTGATTATTATTTAAATATACATATGCATTGTACAAGTGTCGAAAGTTAAATAGAAAGAATAAACAAGAAAAATGATATAAAATAAAGAACATGAATTTATATAATATAAAAATTCAACAAAACCAATTAACAAAATTATTTCATCATCCGAAATCCTTAAAAATATTTCATATGTATTGCATATTTACATCCTCTATTTTTAGTTTTGAATTTTTAAAAAATACTTTGAAGTCTTCATCAAACATTGACAATCATCCGGCCAATGCCCTAGTTTCTGTACTGTCTGTAGTATAGTTCTGTAGATCTTAAGTAATTTGCATTCATATACCTATGAGGTGGTGTGTATTTTGTTCTTGTGTGAAATCACAAGGAAATAAGAATGAATCTCTTATTTTGATTCTATAAAAGTAACTGTTTACTGCCGAATGTCCTGTGATTCCTTATGTAATGTAGAAGTTAGTCCATGAGTCTGATTTAATGTAGGTCCGTAAGTCTGGAATGAAGTTATGTAGACGCCTTGTGTGCTGTCTGCTCAACAACACAGCGTGTATGCCACTGGTCTACAGCTTGTGTTTTTTAGCGTGTGCTTTGGGTTTTCCTTAGATACCAGGGTATATGATAAAGAAAGGGAAGGATCCTTCGAAGCCCCTTTTGCAGCCTGATCAGCCAAATCGTTCTCTGCTATGTCTGAATGACCTTTTACCTATTTCAGTGAAATGCGATTGTTACCGTCAATTTTTAGGTGTTTTAGAAAAGTTCCTATTTTTTCAATGATGGGATTGTGACACTGTCTATTTGTTATCATTTATAGAGTACGTTTCTTAGCTTATGTGTTTAATAAAATTATAATATTTAAAAATATGTGTACGAATAAAGAATTAATATACATCATATGAAATAAATAAATACTTTACTTGAAATACTAGTAAAGTATATGAAACCTGTTTGATATCCATGATTGGCGGTAGGTGGCTGAACAGAATAAGATTCAATGACGGAAGTTCTTAGATTTGGCGTAGATCACTACGCGGTCTAAAGCCACGGAAATTCAAATATAATTCACTAGTCTAATGTTATTATTTAATGTAAATATTTTTGTGTTTCTAATTATTGTTATTGTTACAGGTAAGTGATTTAATGGCATCAAGTCATTTTATCGAGAAGGCAGTTGTGTGAGTACATTATTTAGTTTTAATTAAACTGGTATTTTTATCATTTTTAATTAGCATATTTTTCTATTTTAATGTTATCGTTATTAAAGATTATAGAGGCAAAGCTAAACAATATTAAAAATATTTTTTAATGTTCTTGTATAATAAATGTAATAACATAAAATCCTATGATCTGGTGCCGCTTTACTGATAGTTTTCCATTACTTCTCCTAAACAATAAATTTTTTCTTTGCTGTTTATTCCAATAAATAGTTTATTATGATTTAAATGCATATTTGCATTAAGCGATTATCATAATGTCTTATTTACAAAAGTGACTGATTGTATGCCAAATGAAGACACCATGTTTTTGGTTTTAAAAGTAAATTCTCAATTCTCATTAATTGGGTCATACCTTATGAAATCTAATTAAATTTTAAAGTTTTGGTGAGATTTGCAGTTTTGTGGATAGTTTTTTTCGAAAAACGGGGTGAGCGTAGAAAAACATTGTAACTTCTATGAATAAGGTGGAGAAACAAGCTGTTTCTTTAAGTAAACAAGTTTGTAAAATTCAAGTTTACATGTACTCTGCTCTTATAGGGAATTTAATGCTAAATCCGTAAATGTGGTCAAAACATATTTGAGCCAAATGGAGTTATTACAGCTTTATAGCAAAAAAAACGTGGGCTACCAAAAAAACATCTTAGAATTTTATATATCTGCAACGGATTGGAAGAGAAGGGTTAGGTCTGCGGCATTTTTCTTCATTTTTGATCTAGTTTCACCAATTTTTTGTTTTTTTACACAAAAAAAAAACAAAAGGCCTGTATACTGTATATTAGCTGGTAAAATAAACTGACAAAAAAGAAAAAAAAATAGCTGTGAAAAAGATTTTTATTATTTAAAATAAAAGATTGTTAATTGTTGTTTACAGCAAGATATGTCTCATTCTTTCGTGCATATATTTTTCATTTCATGTTTTCATTGGGATCTAACATTATAAGGAATTAACTGTAAAGATTAAATTTTAAATTTAATTAGTTACCAGAAGATGGCGTTCATATTCTGTTTGAATATGTTTTGATATAAGTTCTAAGAACTATAATACCATTTCATTTTCAGTATATGTTAAATACATCTAATATTATTTCAGCCAATCTTGTAGTACTGAACTTGAATAGGTAATTCACTGGCAGCGATAATTTTGAATGAAATTTTACACTAATGTTTAATTCATTGGAAGGATATCACAATAATGTCTTTTAAATGTTGTAAATGTAAATGTAGTCTGAAACAACGAGCAGAACCTGTCGTTTCAGTTCTTTCATTTAAAAACATCAGATTACTTAAGATTGGATGATGCTCATTCGACCCTCTGATATTTTCTTTAATGCTAAGAGTTCAAGGCTTGGTTATTAATTAACAAGCAACGGATGAACTTAACAGAACATGAACTGATCTTTTGATCTTTTATTTAAATTATTTACTCGTTGATGGAGTTATGTAAGATTTACAATAATAGCTTATATGTTCTTTCAACAAATTCATTCCGAATGCACGTAAAATATATTTGTTTATGATTTTTTTATCAGGATATTAATGCAATATTAAAATTCATTTATAGCTGATAATACATTTTTTTTTTTTTTTTTTTTTATTGGATTTATTTTATTTCCAGATCGGCCTGGTAAGCCTTACATGGATGGTTTAACAATATTAATAATGAGTTAACAATAGTAGAAGGGAGGGTATAGTCTCGTGCAAGAGACACCATAAACAGATAAGTTTTCTAATCATTTTTGAATAATTGTAACTTTAGAGGCACTATATAACAGCAAAAAAATAAATACATGAAATAAAATAATAATTAACAAATAAATACAGTAAATGAAGTAAATAAATAAATAAATAAATAAATAAAGTAAATGAAGTAAATAAATAAAGGAGAAATAAAAAAAAAAAAAAATAATAATAATAGTAGTAATAAACGGCAATATCAGTTGCTTAACAAAAAAATTAATAATAATAAACAGAAAAAAAAAATATATAAGAGAATAATAATATAGACAAAACAAATAGGTGAAGTAAGAAATAAACTAATAATACAATAAAATTGTAGTAATTAGAGTAGTAGTGGTTGTAACGAAGTGTTGTAACGAAGAAGAAATAAATACGAAATAAAATAGTAATGGTGTTTACATCTGGATGTCTTGCATGAGTCTTGGTTTCAATCTGCGGGAAGTTGTTTGAGCTCCTATGTTGAAGGCTACTGCATCTTTAACCCCTGGTAACTTGCTATGAAACCTGGTGTAGCATTTTTTTGATGTAATCGTCAATGGGTTTTCTATTTCTAATTCGCGGTGTAGCTGACTATTTCTTACAAACCAGGGAGCATCTACTGCAATTCTCAGGACCTTGTTTTGGAAAGATTGTAGTTTCTTCCGTTTAGTTGAGGATGCAGCTCCCCACACTTCACAACCATACATCATTAATGGCCTGAGTATTGTTTTGTAGACAAGGATGGTTTATATTTGGTTTAAGAGTGGATTTTCTGTTTATTATCGAGTACAGCATTGCCAGCCTTGCGTAGGTCTGTGTAAGTTTAATATTGATGTGGTGGTTCCAGGTAAGGCGACGATCGAGATGAAACACCAAGGTATTTTACTGCCTCATTAGATGGATTCCACTGAAGTCTGTTTCCGTTTAGAACCAGTTCCGGTGGGTCTGTTGGTCGTCTGAGGGTAAAAATTTTTTGGAGCAATACATTTTTGAATATTTAAATTGATCATCCATTTGTCAAAGTACTTTTCTAGTTCGTTAAGGTGAGTTTGAAGGGTATTCTAGCTACTGTTATATTTTCGTGTTGCGAAAAAAACTGCCGTGTCATCAGCGAACATAGCTATGGAGGTTTCGGAGGATGGATGATATCGTGAAGATAAAAGTTGAAGAGGATGGGCGATAGAACTGATCCTTGTGGAGTACCGGCACTGATAGGTCTGGTGGTTGAGATGGTGTTGTTTATTCTAACGGTGAAGGTTCTGTTATTAAGAAAAGAATGTAAAATATCATATAGATATTTTGGAGTGCCTATTGATTTAAGTTTATATAAAAGACCCTGATGCCATACCTTGTCAAATGCTTGTTGAAAATCTAAAAATGTGACAAGGTATGTTTTTTTCATTTCAAAACCGTTTACTATAAATTCTGATAATCGTGATAGTTGGTGCGCTGTGGAATGATTGATCTGAAATCCAAATTAAAAATCTGGAATAATGTTTATATTTTGAAAAAAAATGAAGTAAGGCGCCTTTTTATAACTGATTCCAGAAGTTTTCCTAATATTGGTAAGAGGCTTATAGGCCTGTAGCTGCTGATTTGTTTGACGTTTTTCCCTGGCTTGTGAATAACTACCAGTTCAGCCTTTTTCCAATTATCAGGAAAATAACCAGTCCGCAAGCAACTATTGAAAAATTGAAGTTATTAAAATGATAGCTTTTCTCGGTAATTGCTTAATGGCAATAGCTGGAATTATATCATGACCAGGACTTTTTTTTTGTTTTAAGTCTTGTAATAAATTCGAAAATTTCTTTTGGAGTTGTAAATTTCAGTGGAATTTGTGCTGTTGCTAGTGGTATTGATACAAATTCATTAATCTCATCGTATGCTAAATTTATTCTTGACGGACCTATTTCACTTGTAGGAATAGAAAATGTTTTTTCAAAATAGTCTGCAAAGGCCTCAGCTTTCTTCACATCGCTCGTTATGAAATCGCCATTTTCTAATAAGCTTGGAATTTTTTCGTGTTTGTTTAACAGACGTCTAGTAGCCTTCCATAGGGATTGATCATTTGGATCCAGGTTTGTAACATAATTTTTATATTGTGAAAAAAAAGTGAAGTTTTCTAATTCTATTTTTGACAGTTTTTCTTAATTTGTTCCATATTTTTTTGAAATATGGATTTTTTTTGGTTCTTATCCACTGTCTTCTAGCTGAATTTTTTTCTCGTATTTTTGATAGAATAGAATTTGGAACGTTTTTTAAAAAAAATGTTTCTTTTTTTATGGAAAGGCTTTACTGTAGACTCATTTATGCATTTTGATATGTTTTCTGTAAATTGTTTTATTGCTTCATCTATTTCATGTTTATGTTGGAATTTTTTTTTTTAAACAAATATTTTCTTCCATCAATTGTTTGTACGTATCCCAGTTAATGAATCCTTTAATCATGGAACTCCGAGTGATAATTTCAGGAGTTTCGGTTGAGAACTGAATCAATATTGGGATGTGGTCCGAATTTAGAGCAGCTATGTTTTGCTTGTGACAGGTAGACTGATGTTTGTTGATAAACATAATATCTAATATGTCAGGCGTACACCCTTTTCTAAAAAATGTGTAGGTTCAGTAGGTGCAGTAATTTGAATATTGTTTCTAGAAACAAATGTCTAGTAATTTACTACCATTCGAGTTTGATTTACGACACCCCCAGTATATATGTTTACAGTTCATATCACCCAATACTAAAGTAAATTCATTCGGAGGTAATAATTTAAGAATTTCTTCTTCTTTGAGCTTTTTATTTGGAGGCTTATATACTGCTGTGATAACAGTGCTGGGAGTAGAGTTGAGACGGATGGATATAAATTCGATATTAAATATGTTGAGAATAATATTTTCGGAGAAGCTAATATTATTTCTGATGATGAGAGCTACTCCACCAGAGGCTGTCGAGCTGTTCCTGTCTTTTCTCAAAATTATATATCCTGGTATATTAAATTTAATATTACTTGAAAGGTGTGTTTCAGATATACAGGCTTATCGATGGAGTTTGATTCTAGAAATATTTTTAATTCACTTTTTGTGAAAAAATACCATAAGCATTCCAGTTTAAAAGATTTAGTTTTTTTTATTCCAGAGGCCATACTAAAATAAATATAGAAACATTAGGAATGTAGCAAGTATAATGAAAATAAACATATTGATTATAACGGGTGGGGAAGGAATTAGTAACAGTCGATGGGCTGTTGTTTACACTAAGGCCCATTTGTAAAGAAGGAGGTTACTAGCGAACTTAAATGTTTCATTATTTGTGATAAATATGGTTTTATAGCATTGATTATGATTTTTGTAATAGCGGTCAATATGTTTTCACTGTAATCTTCGGTGTTATTTTTTCTTGAGGTTGTTGTTCAGGTGATAAGGCAGAAGAATACGAAAAATGTGGTGTGGCTTTACGAAATGTTTTACGATTTGATGGGGTTTCTTCATTTTTATTTTCGATATTGCTTGGAACGGCAGGTGAGTTGGTTTTGTTTTTATTGTTTGATAATATGGGCAACCTCTGTAGCTAGCTGCATGTGCTTCATTACAATTTACACAATATGGCTTATCGGTGGTGAATTTGAGGGGACATTTTGAAAAAATGATGTTTTTCCTTACATTTAACACACCTAGGTTCTAAACGACAATAATTCTTGTGTGACCGAGAATCTTTTGACAGTTGGTACACATGGGGATGTCATTGTTTTTATTTTTTGGTTCTACTGAAATTAGAGCAGAAAATTAAATTTTCGAGTTTAAAAATATCTTTAGCTTTGTATTATTAACTATTGAAAAACTGAACAAAGAGGGGTGGGTTTTTTTTTTCTTATATTTAATATTCTCGAAACGTATAAAACATCGAAATCTTTAGATATTAGTTCAGATTTTAGCTCTTCATCTGTCTGATAATACATTGTATGTTGTATATACCTGTACAAGCTCTGTATCTTTTTATTTTTTTTTTCATTCAAGACTTCATATGTTTCTATATATTTGTTTATATGTAGAATATGTTTCTAGATGTTTTGACCCCATTCCGACCGACTTTAAACTCATAAAACAAAATTATGCGAAAATTATCCTTTGACATCTTAGTACCAACTGGCTTATATCTAGGCTGTGACATACTACAGATGTAAACAACCATATTTGTTTGGAAGAAGATTAAAAATGAGAGATAAAAAATTATCAAGAGAGGTAATTTAATGAAAACAAGGAATCCTCCATTAATGTCCAAACAACTCAAAATCTTTTAAAATGAATATTGTTTTATTTATTTACACTAACCGCTTGGTGCTCTATACTGTAATAGATTATCGACATCGGAAATCGATGGAAATCATGAGCTTTCACTTGATAAAAACTCATTGATGATAATTAACAACTTTCTCGTTTACGAATCTTAATTAACAACAGGAAAAGATGGCCTGATAAACTATCACTGATAATATCAGAGGTATTAGATATTAACATAGAAAGATTTTAACGACTGAGATAAAGTTGTGTTGTTTCCGATAGGATGTGGAATGCAAATTCAAAGCCTTAAGTGCAAATGCCTATGGTGCAGGGGGTTACAACACAGTTGGCACCCCTGGATGAAGACCAAGGCTACTGTACTTGGGATGGGGCTGGCAGCGGGCCAGGGGTGAGGTAACAGTGTTGTTGCATCGTGGCCACCTACTGACACCTTATCTAGCAGTTGGTCAACCTGATTGCCTGTCCTTAGCGGCCGCACTCATTGTCGTATTTTCTTTTCAGGGATGCCTACATCCTATGAATACGTATTGTTCAATCTTCATTCGATTTTATGATACTTTTGTATTGTAACTCATGATGGTTAAAAAGATTCTTTCGTAAACCCAATTTTTTATAAAAATAGGTCAATAATCAAATGAGAAACACTTTTGATTGAGAAACACAAAGGATTAAATCACCCTACAAGCACATCTGAACACGACCTTAGAAAACCTATTAATTTTAACTTGCAATTTTAGGTTATCAGTTGAATCTGCAAGAGGTTGTCTACTTTTACAAGGCGAATATATAACAGAAGTTATAACTAGAAGTAAATTGTTTCTGTAAATTTTGAGCAAAACTTTTAAGCGAAGGGCCAATAAGGTAGCTCATTGGGTAAGACATTCGAATGCCATGCTCCCGGGCCAGTATGGCAGTAAGGAGTAAATTTATATTCTGTTATTTCGACTCCTTGTTTGGAAGACCTTCCTAAGGCACACCCTATAAAATGGGAACCCTTAATTGGGGAAAACCATGCGGTTAAGTGTGATTTCTGCCTAAGTTTAGGTCAAGTCTCCTTTCACTACCGTTGGCCAAGTAACAGTACATCCTTACTAAAATATTAAATCCAATACCCTTATGGATTGTATTGGTATAAGTTATTTTTATTTTATTTTATGTTTTTTTTATTTATTTATTTTTTTAATATGATTTCTATATCATCTTTCTGTTGTTTAGAATGTTTTAATGGTTTTAGAATTGGTGATCAATGTCCAACGCTATCCTTATATACTATCATGCATACCTCAACTCGTCAATAATAAGTCATTGACTCCACCCCCAACATCGAGGTAGCAGTGCTCTGTTTCATTTCAACACGCTTCATTGTATATTCATAAAATGTAATAAACTAGTTATTTGAAAAAAAAAAAATGCTGATAAATGTAAATATACAATGAAAGAGAAAAAAAAAGCTGAAAAGTGGTGGTAATGGCGTGGAACTTTCTCAATGCTTCGCGACAGTGACCATCCTCCACAAGACGAAGAGCAGCCGCAGAGAAAATTATACAAGGGGCTCGCTAATGTCGGGTCAGCTCTGCGAGAAAGTGTTACGGAAACTGAAGACCCGCGGTTGCACAACCACATCATTTTCTTCTTCAGCTAACAGGCGCCATATTAATTGTAGCCCAGAAGGTTCCATAGAGCTCACGGCCCGGTGCACCCCTCACGTGGATGTTTCCCATCTCGGAGGAACACCGCTATTACTCCCTCCAGTGCCTTATCGATCATACACTCGGTTAGGAGAGATTGTAGCTACGCAAATAATTGAATTAATTATTTTAAATAGTTTAATTATCTTGCGTCTGAATTGAATGCTCCGAGAGTCGGTGTTTCTCAAAAAGTTCTATTCATTGTTTATAAATAATAAATTTTTATATGTTAAATCCATGTATTTGAAATTAAAAATAGGGAATATTTGTGGTAAATGTAATATACAAAACGAAACTAATCGGTATGTATCTATGTAAATATGTGATTACGTTATGTTCTATGTTTGGTCGTTTTTTAAAAGACTGTGGTAGATACTGAATTTTTTTTAGCCATTTATTTCGATATGACTCGACCAATTAGTTATAAGTCCTATGATGAACGTATTCTTCTTTGTTAGGATTGTGCAATGATCATTTGTATATTGTGGACGGCTACCATGGTCTTTAGATTTCTCTTGAAGCTGCTTCAATCTACAACCATTTAATTCTATTCTCGGCAGTTTGTGTGAGAGCTATTATCGGAAACCTTGAGGCAATAGTTCTGTTGATGAAACTTTCTGGTATACTTAGACATCAAAAAAGAACGAATCAATATCACAGATCCTCAGTATAATAGAATCATAATGATGATGAAGAGATAAACCAGAACCAGATGCTCTTAAGATATGTATACCATGGTATGTATACCAAAATGCCAGGATTGTTACAGGGGACTAGACAAATAAATATATGAATAGGCTATGATTTATTTAAACTAAAACTTTTTCTTTATAGAATAAGATATTAATAACTAATTTTTTATTTCATACTCTTTAAATCATTCATGTAGTATGCCTTAAAATCATGGACCATGTAAATAAAAAAATGAACGTTCCTTATATTATTATGATATTATTAATTATATCTTTTATTTCTAATTCTGTACCATTTGGAAAAAAATAGATAAGTTGATTTTTTTCCAAAATAAGATAAATATTTTGGGCAACCCATATTGGTGTCCTACACATCTTGTAAAAGTAGGTAAGTTGTAATGTCAGTTGCATAAAAGGATACTATTGCCATTACAACTTGCCTACTTATACATGATGAGTAGGACCCCAATATGGCTTACTCGAAATATTTATCTTATTGTGGAAAAAAATGAACTTATCTAGTTTTTCCCAAATGGTACAGAATTATAGAGAGCTATAGTTCATTAATAACTAAGCCTAGAACATTTTCGAGAAACTACAAATCGCATTCAGGATTGGTTCAGGGTTTTTTTGGTTACTGAGAAAGCTATTGTTAAATCAGGTCTTAGGCTAAATTGTTCAGAAAGATTTGAATTTGAAAAATAATATAACCACTTCTGGTTGATTTTATGCCACATGGATAATAGGAGTTAGCTTGAGCGTAGAGCAAAATTGAGCCTCCCTTTCACTCTCTCTCTCTCTCTCTCTCTCTCTCTCTCTCTCTCTCTCTCTCTCTCTCTCTCTCTCTCTCTCTCTCTCTCTCTCTCTCTCTCTCTCTCTCTCTCTCTCTCTCTCTCTCTCTCTCTCTCTCTCTCTCTCTCTCTCTCTCTCTCAGATTAAGTGCAACTTATCCTTGAGTATCTACCATACCCCGTTTGCAAAATTAACGCGACAGTGGTGCCCCATTTAGGAGAGGAGATATATTAAAGTGGCAGTGCAGTAGGAGAGACCGTACCTCGCCGGCCTTAGCCTATCTATATCGTCCCACATTGCTTTCCCTCTTTTGCTAATTGATCCGAACATCCTCGTCCGTCATCTCTAGGACACAAATCTGGATAATTACGATGATAAGAGGATAGTAAAACAATTTATGGAGTCCCATTTGTGGGATCCAATGGCAAGATTTTATGTCATGGCCGAATCGGATAAAACATTAATCCTGGCGTAATAGTATATGTAATATTAGGTTGTAAAATTTGTTGCTTTTTCAAATGAAGAATTTAATGGTGTACATAAAATCATGTAACTACAATAAAGATATAAACCTATAAAATTAATAGTTCTATACAATTGAGAATTTTAATTTCAAACGTATCTAACACATTTTTTTTTTAAATAAAGACTTCTCTTTATTCTTTTTGAAATAAAGAGTAATGAATATTTTACAACAGGCCTTACGAAGAACATTCTAAATTGAATTCTTTTGAAAAAATACTAAATGACGAGAGGGGAAAACTATTTTTCTCAGCATTCAAAAACTGGACTATACGATTTTAAACTATTTACATTTATATGGTAAAAAAAAATTAGTATGAAAATTTTTATTATAAAAGTTAAATATGTAATAAATATAATAGCTGAAACGGATAATGACCGATTTACTCCTGACCTGTGGATTCTAAATTAAACTAATATTTTTTAAACCTTTCTCAAAGTGATGTATCTTCAACCACATTTTTCTTCTGCCTCAATCTTCTCTTTTTTCGCTTCCTTTTACGTTAACCTACGTCCGGACATGTCCTCGTCTTCTTTATGTTTTCATTACGGGGTTTTCCTCTGCTTCTTTTTCCTTCATATTTCCATTCCATTATTTTCTTCTATATTAATTCAAAGAAGAAAACGGTAGTAGTAGGAGCTTACTACGAAAGGATTTGTATCTTGCTTTGGGCATATCTGCAACATAAGGGACATTTAGATTGTTATGGATAAGTTCATTTGAGACATAATAAGGACCAATGAGGATTTTAGGAAGGATTTTGGATTGTAAGGATTGGATATTGAAGAATAAGAATGTTTATAGTAACATAAAACTTATTTTCATTTTGATAAGGTTGAGATTATATTTGAATAACCTTCTGAGAATCGCGAAACCTTTATGGCGGCTGAATTTACTTAATAATATTGTAATTATTTATAGGCTCTGCCAAACCATCTAATTCATCTCGTATCCAATCCTTGCGCAATCCAAAATCCTTAATGCTCCTTACTTTGTCACAAATAATTTTATACATAAAGACCTTAATATTCCATATATTGCTGATAAAGCCCTAACCAGATACCTATCCTTTCCCAGTAAAGTTCATATACATTCTAATCCACTAGTCTCTCAACTTCCCATTATATTCCCGATAATCCTCTGATGCGTCTCAAAAGATAGCCAATAGACCTTTTTAAGGTTTTTTAAATTTTTATTGAAGTGCTACTAGTGAGTGATTCTTCACATGTTGTTGACAAGTCGTTGTGATAATTTTAGGTGTTAAAAAAAAGAAAAGAAAAAAAAAAGAATTGTTTATCAACTAGAAATTTCATAATTTGAATATTTGAAAATACAATTTACATTTTTGACAAATAACCAGATATATAATGGTTGTTTACGCATTACCTCCTTATTTCTTCGAACACGATAATAATCCACAATCATAGGACAGAAAAAACCTGATACGTTCACAACATGGCTCGGCCCGTAATAATTATTTAAGGAGGCTGTGGAACAGCTCATTTGCGATCTCGAACCCCGGCCTAATATCCGACTTACATAAACCAGTAATGGGACAGTCAATTCGGAGAATGTGTTCCGCCAAACGCGAGCCCACTCGATAATGGGGAAATAAGTAAACCTGCGGAGAAAACTAGGCAGTTTCTTTAAGAGACCGTTATAACGCCATGTGCGCTATTAAAAGTATTGCATGTCTATTTGCTTGCGTAATGCATCGCACTAAATTTCGAAAACAATGCTATACAATAATATTTTTGTACAATATGATCCCCTCATTACTTCGACCTACTTTTGTTGGGATTACAATCGCTAACGTTTACGCTGTACTTGATAATACTAATGAGAATAGTGATTATTATTAATAATTATATTTACTAAGGTTGAACCTTGTCTCCCAAAACTCAGCTGTAAAGAGGTAACTCGAAATTTAAGTTTGGTCGAATTGGTTTATTGATGACGCGATCTATTTACAAACCTACAATGTTTATCGTCAGATACCCTTATCCATTCGAATTCCCTTTGCTCATAGATTGACTTCCATATTCTCGTTGTTCTGATAACAGGACATGTATGATCTATAAATGATCAGTGGATCAGCTGAAGTGGAAACTAATGAGATTGTAGAAGAAAAGTTCGTAAATTTAAAGTTAAACGTTGAAAACAAGCAGGCCATTATCATAGGTTCTAGTTCTAATACCCATTTGGTGGCCCCTTCTCCACCTTCCGATCCTGTCTAAAAACTTCCGACCTGTTCAATTCTATTCCTTCCATCAACCCCTTTCATGGAAATGCCATATCTCCCAAATCTCTCGACGGGCTATATCCACCCTTAAACTATTCCATTCTTTCCAGGATTACCTTCCAAAACCTACTCGTCCCCTGGTTTCTTCTCTCATCCCCCCCATTTCGACTATAGCTGTGTGGCATATGGTCGGTTGACGACGGAGCTCGAGAGTAAGCTAAGAAGACTAATGAACTGTTTCATTAAGTTTATCTTTAGGGTTCCAAAAGCATCCCACACATTACATCTGTATTCAGAATTAAAATGGCTTTATCCTTCATCCCTCAGAAATGACTTCTATCAAACCATCAATTCTTGGAATCCCTCCTACATCTGTAACATCTTCCAGTTCAGATCCTCGGTCTCCTCTCGCACTACAAGATCTCGCTCCTCAGAATTGTATACTTCTTCCTATAAAAGCGCATCATTCGACCATTCCTTTATTTCCCGTACAAGTTCCTTGGAATTCACTGCCCTATAATATCCGTAATGCTCAATATCTGTCCACATTTAAATCCCTTCTATTTCAATACCTCCTTTCTCTCCAGAATGATACCGACTAGCAAAACCTCATTAAAAACAGCATTCAGTAGATGTACATAGTTTTTATTTCTACCTACAATTATTGAATTTTCATAATTTTTATACCATCTATATCTGATTTTGTTCTTTATTTTTGAAATTGTAAATAGTTAATCAGACTGTTAATTTATTTTATTTCATCTTATAATAATCAGACTCATTTTATTTATTTCTGTACATTATACTATTCTTAGGGGATATCGTCCCAGAATAAAGTTTTTTTTCTATTCTAATTGAATTCCGTACTGAAATTTCATTGATCAACACCAAAAGAGAAAAAAAATGAAAAAATAATAAAAATTAAATTATCTTTCCATTTTGGACTTAGTGGCTTCATTTTTAGCAATCCTAAGACCACTATTCTTCCAAATGCGTTGACTCTCAGATGTCCTCAGGAGTTGGTTTGCCAAGTAAGGCGGGTATATACTGCTGTGGAACTCTCCGGGGAGAAACATTTGATAAATATAATTGGCGTGATACTCGGCCTCATGAACCATATAAAGGTTCGGAAAATGTCACTTCTAGGGTGTGTCCTCTGTGTAGAGTCTTGTGCCATCGGGTTAACATTCAAACTGGGTATAGGTAGCTTTTTATAAATGTTTTGCTTTAAAATGTCAGGTAATAAATAACTAAATTACTTATTTCCAAAATAAACTGAAATTTTTGAGTGCTGAAATAAGGGGTGTAGAGTGCATGAAATGTGTGATTATTTTTTACTACAGGGCTTCGTTAGGAGTAGCTGGAAGGTAAACATACTAAAAGTCCCCGCCCGGGGGGTGAGCTAACTGTGGGGGATTGGAGGTTTCATTTTTGGATTTTTCGATTATATCTCGAAAACGGTAGACTCTACAAAAATATGTTACAAATAAAAATGAAAGATAATTAAATTTCCTATAAAATTGTCTATATACATATTTGTCGAACTTGCAACGGTTTTAGAGATATACATTATTTAAAGTCGATAATTTCCCAAAAAATTATTTTCTCTTTACTTTTTGTCAAACATGTAAATGTTGGCTAGTGTTTTATGTTTTATATACTAGAATGACATTCAGCATGGGGCATCCATATATAATAGCTGGTAAAATGAACTTGCAGATAAAAATAAATCAGGTATATTTCAAAAAGTAAAAAGGAATTTTTGAAAATCTTCAGCTATTTTAAAAAAATGAAAATGAAACAATTTGTTCATAATCTTAGGATCGCTTTCTATTTTTTTTATTCTATGTGCCCGTTGATCAGGAATTCATTTTCAGCGGTCAAGTATCAGACATATTTTGTGATTCATATGTGGTAAAAGCAGCTGGTTCTGTTTCGCTAGTTAAATACGTGAGTACTAAAATTTAATTCAACTGAAAAAAATACGTAAAAATGGTTCAGCGTGAAATAAATACAATAGCATTTGAGGATCTTCATAGGTCGAAAACGAGAGTACAAAACATATTGAGTTTATAAATATCTTTATTTCTTAAGTATAAATTAGGATATAATTCGTATATTTAATGTTGTTTATGTAATTAGGTATTGATATAAAATGAAAATAAGTAATTTTTTAAATACTTATTGTAGAAAAAACCTAAGCTACTGGGTCAAATTGACATTTTTTAAAAATAAAAAATGTAGGGTAAAAAATAGAAAATAATTTAATTATAAACTAAATTATAAATAATTATAAATAACAAAAATAAGGATTGTCGCAAGAGCAGACAAAAGTTTATCAGTAATTAAAAATCTTGTCACAAGCTGGAGCAAGATACCCAATAGATTTGCCGCATTTTATAAAAATGAAAATTACAAAATATTGTTATTATTAATAATTAAAAATCAAAATGTCCTCTGAATTAAAATGATGAAAAATAAAAGTGATTATAAAGTGAATGCGGCAGTAGCAAGTTCATTTCACAGTTTCCCTTAAGTAATCACACCTTGCTGAAAACGTGTAACCTCCACAAAAACCAATAATTGCTCAAATTTCCCCAAAAAAACATTTCCCCATTTGGATGCAAAGCCTTCTAAAATTTCCCCCCAATCGGCAGCCCTGCTCTTAAACTTTGAAAAATTCAGACTAAGAGACACTATTTCAGAAAATTGCTACATGCAAATAAATAACCATGTGGCTAAAAATAAAAATAAAAATTATCCTAACCGGCAGAAGTAAACATAAAATTCACAGCTATCGAGAATAAACAGTCTGATATCGTGATGTGATGAAATTAACTTGGGCAACTCAGATTTTCTGACGTTTACTTATTGCAAGCTCTACATTACTTATAGCTGTGCACCCTAACATGTAATGACAGTGCTATGATCAGAAACGTGAATTATACCCGACTTAAAGGTCTGCGTTTAAATCGTTCGTCAAGAATTCTCTTTGCCAACGGCATTAAAGGAAAGATGGCGAAAAAGCAATCTATAAGGCGTTATCGTTTTTAAAGACTACGAACTTAGATTCGCTACAGCGCAATATGTTATTAAAGATAAAAAAATGACAGCAAAATTAAATCGATTTGCCATAGAGATGCTGTAAGTATTTTTTAGTTTTTACTGCATTGAAGTAATGAATATTAAATATAATTATTATAATTTACGAGGTGTTAGTTGCACTCAGCTGAACAAAATGCCGGTATGGTTGCACCTACTTATTGATTAGTTACGTGCATCAGGATCAATCGGCTATTTCAATTTTTATTTCGCTCAACCATATTAGGATATTTTTTTTCTAATCAAAAGTGTTGATCCATCCATTATAGCATGCATTTTTCAACTGATATAATGTCATATGTTAGTGGAATTAAAAATAACAGCAAGCGTACAAAAGTTTTAAAGATATTTTTTTTAAATTAAAATTAAGTATTAAATATATTAGTAATAAACAAATGAGAATGAATTGTTTGAGGTATGCATGATGATATAGAAGGATCAATACAATAAGGGTTGCTGAATTAATTGCCCCTTCTATTGGAATTATTTTATTATAAAAATAGTTTCGAATGCTAAACATCCATCTTTAGTGCTAATACATACAACATTTTCAACATATCAGCACTATGTTGCATGGATTAAATATACTAAAGTTTTCAAAAATGTAAGACAAGAAATCAAATATTGGTACTTACAGATATCCGTTGGAAATATTGTATGTTTTATAAATTAAGATGGATGTTTAGCATTCGAAACTATTTTCCTAATAAAATTATTCCAATAGAAGTGGCAATTAATTCATCAATCCTAACTGAGAATGAATTGTTTTATGATGTTAATCATCGTGGTCTATTGTATCTTGCTGGTTTTCTAAACTGCCTGTCCGTCTGTCCAAAAGTCTTATAATTATACAACAAATATATTAGTAATAAACAAATGACAATGAATTGTTTTATAAGGTTAATCTTCGGGGACTCTAAGTGGTCTCACGTATCTTGCTGGTTTCCTGAGCTCTTTGTGTTTCTGTCCAAAAGTCTTCTGAGGCTTTTGGAAATCCGTGTCCGTTCCAATTTAGAAAGCTTCTTCCTTAACTTCCTTGAAATGACTTTTATTTTTCCATGCACTTTATTATTGATACATAATATATAGAGATGGTGTGATTAGTCGGTAAAGACGAATAATCGGCTGCTTTTGTAGTTGACGACTCGTCGGCCATTTTATTATTTTATATTTCTACGCTTAAAAATAGGTTGATTTAATTGAAAGCATGGCCTTTATTGATTATATATATATTTTTTTTTTTAAATTACTTTTACTGTTAGTTATTAATTCCAGGAATAGGATCTCTCAATTATCGAACTTTAAGAAAGATCATAATATTAAGAAGTACTGAATAAAGAACTTACGTACCCTACTTTTTTTTTTAATGACAATTTTGGTTTTAATTAAAAATATTAGTTCTTAATTAAATGTAATTTAAAAGCTGGAATATGAAAAGGAAACATACGTTATTTACAATTACATATAGATATTATTATGTTATAAATATAAGTCCGTAAACACGATTTATTTTTCGGCATGATTGAATTCCAAATATCACAATTAACTATCTAAGCTAAGTAAAGTAAATTGCTGACTTTTGCTTCATTTTTCCAAAAACAAAACAAAAAACACTGTTACACACTGGCCTGTTGACAAAAAACAGAAGAAAAATATATAAGGAATACAAAAACTTGTACCTACATGTGCATACGGCTGTAAAGCTCCTAACGAAGTTCCTCGAACTTTGCCGATGTCATCCGAATCCAACAGAAGAAATGATCGTCTTGGCCAACTAGTCGGCCATTTTCTAAAATTTTCCATTTTTATTACTGCCTTCCATTGGAAATGCTTAGCCTCGATTTGGCTTTTTTATATTTAAAATGTATATTTGATTTTATAATTTTAATTTAAAACTCTAGACCTCTGAGTATCAACTTCTATAATATCTATTACATCTCTAATAATATAACAGAATAACAAACATATCACCAAGGAAGTAAAAATGTGTTAGTTTTACACTCGAGTAGCTTCTCAGAGGAACTTCTGTCTGTTTCAGGTGGAAGCGGCGCGTGACGGAGAAGATTAAAAAAATTATTGTATTTCCGACATAATAATGACAGTTACTTCCAATTGATTTCGAAACAGCCTTTGCTAAACGGACTTTTCTGCCCTGATAACAGCTGGTTTCTTCATCGAGGATGGCCGCAATACACATTATTGTCCTGTGTTCCGTCCCCTTTCTCGTTGATACTGATTAATTTAAGAGGGGTTAAAAAACAATTGTTAAATATTGTATGTACTTTGGGTGATTGTAGAAGTTTGCAGCATCTGGCGGCCTCTCGAATATTACTTTGGGTAATATTGGGTGTCAAATATTACTCCAACTTAAAGTTTATTTGCTACTCCATTGGACCTCTTTTCATGGGAACTTAAACTTCTGAGTTTCACAATCTTTATAACATCTGAGTGGTTATGTGAGAAGATAAAACAGGATGGGGCGTAGCCTCATGGTAATGCACTTGCCAATGAATGCGTTACCCTAGCAACCGGAGTAAATAAAGAAGATTACGAATTGGAAATTAGTGGTGTACTTTTGCTCAGACAATAAATTCCTCGCCGCTTCCCATGCAAACCATGAAAAACCAGAGTTGCCAAAGCCCATGCTGATTATCCGTAGGACAGTATTTGTCTGATCAGGGTCTCGTTCAGTCTTATCTTTGTAGTTCTTCCCAACGTAGTCCAAGATACCTTTTGGTCGATGCTATTCGTTTCCTCAACTTAGTCGGAATGTCATTCCATATATAATCCTGTGTACCCAGGTACACAAAACTTATTGAGTAAGGTCGATTATCCTAATGAATAATACCAACCTGCGTAAAAGGTTCATTAGACTTATAGCTTGACCAGCAATATTTGGTTTTAGAATATTTTACAAAGTCCTAGCCTCTCGCCAGCAACCTCAGGGGCAAGGAAGACTTCCACTACATCTTTTAATAGGTTATATACTATAAATTGGAAATGTGTGTAAAATGTTTCATTGACATATCAATAATTTCAATAGATGTTTTACATAAGAAGGTCATCTTCGTTAACGCTCGAAGGGTTATTGGGAATCTAGTGGGAAGCTGGGAGAACAGTGGATACGAATGATTATGGAGATTGTCATGAAAGGATAGGTACCTGGTTTGGGCTATATCAGCTGCATATGGAACGTTCAGATCTTTATGGATAAGTTTATTTGTGACAAAGGAAGGAACATTGAAGATTTTGGATTGTAAGGAGTGGATACGAGATTAATTGGATGGCCCAATGAAGCCCAATGTTCGAATAGGTCCATAATATTTATATTAGTGTTTTGTAATTAATCGGAAGCTTTGAACGTTAAGTCAATTTAATGTTGAAGTCTATAACAAGTTTCTAGCCGTGTTAGTCTTGTACTTGGATAATCAGTGAAGGAAAAAAAAAAAAAAAAGTAAATATATTTCGAGTATATATCTGTGCACCTCGAAGGTATCACTTTATAATTTATCGGTCTAGGATATAGTATTCTATACCTCTTGTAAACGGGCCTAGTGTTCTATACTTCTGAGGCACAGATATAGATTGTGATATCAACATTTTTACATTTGAAAACTTTTTTCGACAGTTTTCTATTGCGGAATACTTCTTATTTTGGAGTCACAGGCTGGAGTATTATTCACGGGTTACGGATAGGCACCCTAGGCTGAATATAGATTATTATCGCTGGACATTGCTGGCAGTGTTTCGAAAGTAGGCGTGAAACACTAGGTATGAGTGCTCCAGATAATGGGTTGACTGTTGGGTATTGGCTGCTGCAAGTCGTGGCTTGCAGTTCCTCAGTCGATAATGAATGCCATGAAATAGTTCTGCGAGCGAGCAAATCTACCGTGGCCCAGACGTTGCCAAACCGTAGCGTAACCGCCCTCCGGGGATTTTGTTTTGATCAGCTTGAAATGTTTTAGTTTCTCAAGTGATTTTTCTTCTCCATATCCATATTTGAAAAGAAAATATTTTTTAATAATAATTTTTGTTGAACAAAATCATTATTTATTCTTATGGCGTCAAGAATATAGTATGCTAACGAAATTCGAAATGAAATTAACAAAAAAAAACAACTCAATGTCTGTAATCAACTGCTTTGCCAATTTACATTTAAGCATTAAAAGGATGAGATAACTTGAATTAAATTAACAACCATTGATTATTCAAAACAAACAAAGTTGAGAGAAAATAGTGGTTTCAAACGTTACTTTTTTCATACAGACCAATATTTCTCCTAAACGGTAGGTTCTATCGACAAATGTTATAAACAAAAAACATTCTCCATTAACTTTATGACAAGGGACAGTCGTCACGTTTTCGATCAGAGCAACACAAATAAAGCTAGAGTGTGTAAAAAAATCCTAAACATTTAAAAAATGTAGGCAAAAGCGACGTTTTTTTATTCAAACCAATATAGCTCCTAAGCGGTAGGTTCCAGCGACAAATCTTGTATAACAAAAAATATTCTTCATTAAATTTCTTATTGTTCATAATCACATACGTATTTCTGTTAAAGCAACTCGCCTTATTAAAAATTCTAAATTATTCCCGAGGCTTTCTTCTTTTCAGACGCTTTGTTGGGTTAAGACTATTAAAACTCGATAAAACTATTTATCGATATTTACAACTGTATAAATTCTATAAAACCAGTAAATTTGAGGAAAATGATTAAATGACATGTTCATAACATGTAAAGAACTAACAAGAAATTTTAACTAGATATTCAGTTTGAAATGGAAGAAAGTGTATTTAGAGTAGTAGACCATTTTTGGGGATAATTTTCATTTTAACTTGCTTACAAGCGTTGAAGATTCGAATTGAGGCCAGAAATATTGCGTTGTTAATCTGAATTCCAAATCGAACATCTCTACCGTGTATAAAAGGGTCTAATGGTAACCATGGAGATGAACAGCAACAAGCAGTTAAACGTAGTTTGAAGTATACATAATCTGAGTGTCTATATATTATATGTCAACTTGGACATACATATATAAGTATAAAATTAGTAATACTTATCTCTGAGAAACACCACCAAGTATAAATACAAATATCTTAACCTTCTTTCTAGTTCATTTCAAGTCAAACCAGCGAACTCGTTTGGCAGAAGGCCAACTTACTTCTCCAATGTCGGATCAAAAAATGTTTGTTATTTACAATCTATTTTTAGGTTGCAATGTGGAAGATAAAATACCATTTAAGAAATATATAACGAGCATATCCATTCCTGGACATTCAAGACTGATGAGGAATCCAGATCGCGATGCTGGAGAAATATACTGACCAGCTGGAGATATAGAAAAATGCAAGCGATTAACCTACATCTGGGAACTATTATGGCTCACGTCTATTAGAGAATGATTGATGAATAAACACAAAATCGTTTACTAATAACTTTCCATTTTAATAAATATTTACTAATTATTTTTATATTTATTATTATTGATTATCTAATTTAATGATAAAAAATATAGTGAATATGATGCAGTATTTTTTGTAGGCTGTGTTTGGACATCTCGATTGGTAACTGCTAATCCAACCAGAGAACTTTCCTGACTGTTCGGCTTCGATTTCGATTTAAATATTTTAGGTGATTCTATGAAAAATGAAAAAAAAAATGTTTTGTCAAATGGACTTCAGGAGGGGAGAAAAAATAAATGAAATGTTATAAAACTCTTATTTCATATTTCTAATAAGAAAAATAATATCCACGTTTTTTTTTGTTTTTTTTTCCCCCACCAAAACAATTTTAGCTAGGAGTAAATTGAGAGAAAAATATAAAGATAAAATCATTATTAAAAAAAAAAAAAAATCGAATTCATAAAACAATTTTTAAACGAGCCTTTTTTTTTTTTTTTTTTTTTTTTTTTGTTTAAACAAGTCAAACCTCTTCATTAATTTTCGATTTTTTTAAAGTAAATTGGCCCTAGGTGTTTTGGAATTTAGGAAATTAAATGGAAATTGTACTTCTCTACAAAAAACCTCAAATTGGTTTATTTTTTAACCTCCTTTTCACACATTGCCTTTTAGTTAGGGCCGTGGTTACTTATGCAAATTTAATGGGGGGAATCTAATTTATCCAATCAGACAAGAAGCGTCAAAATTATATGAACTGAATACAAGATACAGACTTTCAAAACGAAATGCAAATCAATGCCGTCAAATCTTTGTTGAAACAGCATAAAAAATAAATAAATAAAAAGTGTTTTTTATATTTTTATATTTATATTTTAGTAGTATTATTGTGTTATATTATTTTTATAAAGATATCTTAATTTATAATTACTTTGATTAGTTAATAATTAAGATATGAAAGGGTATATTTTATTAAATAAATAAATTTGTATTATTTTCGAATGACGCTTCTACGAATTACAGTATATTTTATTCACAATTATTAGAGAGAATAATAATGATAAGTTTAATATGCTAATACATTGCATATGGCGAGAGAGAATTGAACCTAAATTAATTTGATTAAAGAATTTTAAAAATATATTAGTTCATCTGAACATCCAGATAAACCAGGCATAGTGAAGTTTAGAAATAATTTAGTGGTTTTACTTTTTCAAACGTCGTTCCTAAGCCATTCCATGTATTCTTTATCAATGACCACTTACCTTGAAACCTTCATCACGACAATGAAATTTTTTTCACCTAATGGACTGATAAAATTCAAGGTCTCTCGGGTACAACATAAGTTGGGTATAAAAATTCCACTCATTGCTTAAAATACTATATATATTTTAATAAAAATTGTTAATATATATGTCCTTCTATATAATAGGATTCTCCAGCCTATCATTACAGTTGAAGATGTATTACAGTTTATTCTTAGCATTATCAGTTGAAAGCAAGAGTGAATGGGGGATGAAAGGATTTCATCAATAAATATGTTAAAACTTAAAATTGCCGTAGGTAATAAATAATTTATATTACAGAAATATATTGAAATATGCAGTATAATATGGCATAAATAAATAATCAGTAGATATTGTATCTGGTTCTATTCCACTGCTTTACGGCATTGTTCGAGAGGCAATACTCAGTACTTTTCCATTTAAAATAAAAAGGGTTCTCAGGACATCGTAGTTTACACTGAATATAGGTTTTTTACATTTTGATATTTATTTATTTCCTTATCCTTAATGTAAAAAATTGTAACAGAAGTTAACAACATACCTATCAACATGGATTCAGGCTTTTATAAATTGATATTTTGATATTTTTCATTAATGTGAGAAGGTTTATAAAAAGTTAACAAGATTTAGTTCAACATCGCTTTATTTTTTTTGTCTACTTTGATATTTTTCTTAGTTTTCCTTTTTTAGTATAAGGAAGATAGGGACCAGTGGTCTGGAAGGGCCAAAACTGTCACGCTGATAAGAGTTAGAGATAGAATATAAAAAAGAAGGTGGTTCTTTGACCAAATAATGTTATTATAGTTCATGTAGTTCTACCTTATAACTTTCAATCTTGCAACAGTAATCTCTGCTAATGGTCACTTTAAAAACATAAATAAGAAATTATGGGTTTGCATATGTGGCGAATCCATCATAGTTGCCTCAACTAATCTATTTCGTTTGCAGAATAATTCATAAGACCCAATTAAGGGCGCCTTGAACTTCGGGGATATTTATTGCTAGTTAAACGGCTTGTCTTTAAATTCATAGGCGACTTAGCGCCTTGTAGGCCTTCACCTCGTTCCTTAGGCCGGTCATTTTATAGATTACTTCAAAGTTGTGTAGGAATGAAATGACTCTCTGTCAACTATCACTCTTTCATTCCAAGGTCTTTCTCATTTATTATGAATTGTAAATAGAACACTAATATAACACTTATAGATATAATAGGTGATGTGTAGTTTATTGTTTTCAATTATTGAATGTATTTTAAAATTAGGAATTGATGAATTCTTTGACACTTCAATGGTATTCATTTTAAACAATGCTATTTTCTAATAGTAGATTCGAAACATCAGCATATTAGTTTTCTGGACTAAAAGTTTCATTCAGTTTTAGGGGTTTGCTTCCCCATATACTTTGATGATGATATTGAGAATATGAGATTGGGATTATTAATTAATTTTTTTTTTTTTTTTTGGCTTTTATTTAATAAATCTTCTTAATATCCCTAATCAGACACTATAAATCGGTAATATAGCCTGAAGGATTGTAGGCTTCGGATTGTCTGATTTTGAATGAAAAATGCAAGCTTCAAAAATTCGAAAAGGATGAAAGGAGAAATGAGGAACTCTACAAGTACGCTAACAAAATTACGGACACAATTAGGAAGCGGAGGTTGAGTTTCTACGGACACCTACTAAAGATGGATGAAGACAGACTGACCAAAAGAATCTTCAATTGCCATCATAGGGTTAAAATCCACTTCTAAGTGGATAGATGAGGTGAAGAGGAATGCCGATGAGGTCGGAATTACCCCACAGATGGCTCACAACAGAAAATAGTTCAGGAGTAGAATTGACAAAATACAGTCTTTTTCGGAGAAACCACCTTCAACAAGAGATACAAGCGGATTTTTTTGTGAGGAAGAGAAGAAAACCAGAAGCGATCGTATAAAGAGGTTCTGGGAGGAGAAGAGATGAAAGTCATGAAGTCTTGGGTTCTTTGCGGTCCATACTTGTCCAAACTCGGCTGATAAAAAAAAAAACTACAATATTTGATTAATTTCCTTATACGATAAATCGCCGTAGAATCGTTTATGTCAAATAACACTTTTGATGATAATTTAAGGTATGACAATTAAAAACTTATTAAAAAAATTAGCAAAAGTGTTCAAATTAAAACAGCCCTGAAATTTAATATTTTTCTAAAATTAGGAATTCAAAAAATTACTAACTACTAATTGAATAATTGAATGATTAATACTAACTTGTTAATTAATTTGATAAAACAAATGATCAAAAATAAAGTGTTAAGTGGAAATGGTAGTGAAAAGACTGTTTTAACTTTTTTTTTTCTTTGTATATAAATAAAAATAGAAGGTAATTAAAATTCCCAAAAGTGGTCACCTTGGTGATCACCCCCCACCTGTTAGCAGCTTGGGCCTAGAGAAAAAAAATAGCATTGTGTGGAATTATTTACCTGTAAGAAAATTAATGTGAAAATGTAAGACAAGGAGAAGAAAATGCATCTTTTTTTTTTTTGTTTAACCTCCTTCCCTTCTTTGCCGTTTCTGATACATTAATACATATCTGTACTTGCTATTACTATGAATTAATTCTAACATGTCACTGACCGGGTTCGAAATTACGATCGGTTTATCAGGTTGATAGGGTTAAGTACTTTTTTCAAGTGAGTTACCTACCATAAAATTACTATTAACGTTTTACACGTTTTACTTACAAAAAAAAAATAAATAATAATAATAATAATAAAATAAGGAATAATAAAAATTTGCTAGTTTGAAATAAAAGGAAGTCTATTCGTCCTCGAGTGGCAATAGAAGGTTACTTGCGGAAGGCGTAGGAGGAAGCTTTGCGTAAGTGGAAAGGTGACAGGGGGCTGTTATTAATGCTTGCGATAATTAGGGGTTTCTGCAATGACTTATGGAATATCTACTTAATCACCGAGCCTTATAGCCTCAACAGCATGTCCTCTTACCCAAAAATATCAACAAATTCGTCATGTTCTCTGTGTATATATAACCTTAGTAAAGGTATTCGAACCAACCAGTATCGAGGTTCAATATAAACTTATGCATAGTATTTTTAAACGGAATATTGTTACAAACCATGATGGTGGCTCATTTACAACCAAAAATTCCACTTAGAATGTACCTGTAATTTATTTAATTACAGGTATTGGTGCATAATTGATAATGAATTTAAAAAGTATACTATCGTAAGATACTAAAAAAAAAAAAAAACAGTCGTAAGAACAATTTTAATTGTTTATTATTTTTTTTTTTGTTGGTTATACTGAATCCGAATATTAACTTACAATTAGCTACAACAAAAACAGGAGCTTTAATAAAGTTTTAAAATTGCAATATATATTTTCGTATATTTTTTTAATTATTTGAATGCTCTTTGTCATTTATATATATTTTTTTTGTAAAAAATAACTTTATTTTTCCCTTTTTTGAACGTAGTTAACTTTAAATTCGGATTCAGAAAATCAAAAAAGCGTGAAAAACATTTGAGAAAAAAAAAAATGTTTTTCTTGGATTTTCTACTACATTTTTACATTTTTTTCAAATTTCAACGCGATCTGATGCCTAAATAGTTAGTTTGACAAAAAAAACATCGATGGTATGAAAGATCACGAATTTAATGAAGTTTTTGTGTTTAAGATTTTTAGCGTTGTATTATTTATTATCTTCTTTTTTTTTTTTTTTTTTTTGAGATTGCGAGGTCAAAATTCTGACTGCACCCCTAAAACGAAAAAATAAATTGGGGTAAAAATGTCTATACTTTTCTATTTGGCCAAACTAGCCTTTATTAGTAAACAATAAAGAAAGCGGCTCTTATTCAAAACGAAAAATGTAAATTGTTCACTTGCCTAGATGATAACAGATAAACTCTACGAAAATAGTTGTCTATTTAACATGTTTCTGGTCGTGACTGGCTCAAGTAACTTTCTACCTGTATCTTGGAAAGCAGTTGGCAATGTAAATGTGCATATGTTTGCCTTGTCTTCGCTTTTTTCAACTTTATAAGGAAGGGTTTAAAAAATAAAGTATTTAATAATTATTTTAATGCATTCAGAATCATTAATGTTCGGAAACATCCTAGATAAAGAATTAAATGTGCCTTAAGATCTTCCCTTTCTGAGTTTACAATATTTAAAGGAATCTCTTTTAACTATCCTAATTTCCTAGGATAAATAATATTCAGATTCTACGTTACATTTAATTTTAATTGTTGATATATATATATATATAAAGGCAATGCCCCAATTCCTTTCGAAAAGTACGAGTACGAAATATATCTCGTTAGTATAGCTACCATTTAAGTATCTTACATTCCAACTCGTACACTATTTATACATTAATATGTTACTGATTCTGTTTATAATAATTTCGAAACGAACTCTGAGGAATGAAAGTTGTAGGAATAATCTGTATTTAGAAAGCGCACTCCCGACTGTAGTTTCTTAGGATCGATTGACGAGCCAGACAGAACAGAACTATGCGGAACAAAGCTCGTCGTGGTTTGAAAATCGTGAGGAAACTTAGCCAGCTGTCCGCTTCCTTCTCCAGATAGGATCACAGCTGTTGGTTGGTCCTCGCTGGTGAATCATCCCAGCGACATTCATCATCATTATGTAACTTAATCGACACGCTATCAAGGAACATGTCGCCTGTAGTGCTTGACAGGGGTGACTATATCTGATTAATATATTGAATATCGATATTAGTGATCAATATTGTCATAGTTAGTATCGAAACGTTTGATTTTTTTTTCTGTTGACGGATCTATATCTAGTCAAAGGGGGGGGGGGGGGGAGACCTCTACCCTTCCGACCCACATAGATTCGGGGGTTCATTACTAAGGAAGTACTGTTGTGAAAACAACGGCTATAAAAAAAAAAAATGTTCAACCGCCAGGTTTTCCCTTAGTGAAGGTTACCGACTTTATACGACGACCCTCGGTTGAAAAAAAATAAAATAAACTAAGAGGCTTGCGGATTTGCGCGGTTAGAAGTTTACAACGAAAGGATAGGTATCTGGTTAGTGCTAAATTAGCTACATATGGAACATTAAGTTTGTAGCAAACATTATATAGGCGTAACGAGTTAAAATTTTAATAACACAATATATAAATAGATAAATCGAAAAAGAAAAAAACAATACAACATTGTTAGACGTGCAAAAACATTGACATAGATTCGATCTTAATGAATCAGAGATTCAATATATTGAGAATTAAGCAAGCAACTGGAAAATATTGGAAGCCATTTATATAAATAAAACAATTGATTACGGATATATTTATTTGTGACAAATTAAGGAATATTGAGGATTTTGGTTTGTAAGTATTGGATACGAGATGAATTGGATTGTTTGGTTGAACCCCAAAGCTCAACTACCTATCCTACAGCGAGACTCGAACTCATGTCCGGAGTTTTGTGCCTTAACCACTGATCTAACCATCTTCATAGTGGTGGAAACGAAGGCTAAAAATCTTATTGTTTTATATTTTGGTATAATGATACCGATGTAATGGTATATTATATTATAATATAATGGGTTTTGTTTTGTTTTGTTTTTTAAGTTCTGTGTACATGTTTAAACAAGTCCCAATAAATTTAAAGGGTGTGGGGAGGAAGAGAGGTATGCACGTCTCTTATTATAGTTAACGTCACATACGTTATTTCGAGAACTATAGAGTTCAGCGTCAATTATCATACAATATAAAGTACGGAAAGTTTCCAATTAGAAGGATTATATTCATTTTTTTCAAATGGCAATTAATGTTTGTTGAAATTTCAAGATATTCTAATAAATCTTGAAATTCACAAGTGAAATTGAAAGATCCACAAGTGAAATATGCTCAACTTGGGAAATTCGCCTAAACTATCTTTCTTAATAATAGTTAATCGTAGTTAATCAATAATAATAATAAATTATTTATATTTTTAAATTCTATGTACTTTATTTGGATACATGAAGTGATTTTTACTAAACATTATGTTGACGTTCAGATCATTTATCTAGAGCTCTACAGCTGTGGGAAATTTAAGTATGTTGTACAAAACATTTAAAGAAACTATACTAATTTCCAAAACTATTTTTGGATTATATGGACTAATTTTTTATTTTATTTTCGTTTTGGCTTGCACGAATTATTATATAATGAGCTTGCAAGTCTGTCATTCCAAGATCGTAATATTTTCCTGCTTGGCCTAAATAAATATTTATTATTTGAATGATTTTTGTTAACTATAATCACCTATATATCATTGAAGAAACTCCCTCAATCTTATACAATACACAAAAAGTAAAATTTTATAAGTTGTTAATGCCCGTCAAAAAAGGAGTCACAATTAATTTTCTGCCTGTCATTCATTAAATATTTTGTTTGAAACAGTTTCGAAACGTTTAGGAAGTTTAGATTAGAAGACAATAGGATAACTGTTTCAGTCGTTTTAACGTAACAGTTTCATTGTTGCTTCTATTTCTTCTTTAAGCGTTTAATTAGTTAAACGTTTACACTACCTAACTAACGAAGTAGATAACTGGTATTTGTTTACAAACGACTGTTAATAGAAACATTAGTAAATCGCTGACCACAGGGAATGGTCAAGGTGAGGATGCAATAATAAAGAAGCAGGAAGAGGTGAGTGATAGTGGCCCCGCGGTCGAGGCAAGGACGGCCATTGCTCCCGTGTTTACCAACACGCTGCCTTCTAAATCGACTCTCTCCTGTTTAATTAATTATTATATCACTGCTAACCTTATAGCATTCGTTACATACGGTTTATATGTTTAAAAACAACTATAGTTGTGTCATTTATAACGTATTATTAAACGTTTATTACTGTGAATAACAAGAATTATTTTCTAACTTTAAAAACTAATAAGTACGCTTGCAACTATGAAGCGAAACCTCACGATTTGAAGACAATCCGCCATTACGAAAATTCCCATAAATGGTATTTTCTTTTTACTAAGTCCTTTACAAATCTTCTACATTAGTATAGCTTTATTTCAGAGTAGATATTTTTAACCTTATTGAATAATCCCTTTAAAGTACTTTCAACAATATTACAAGTAATTAGATTTAGTGCCGGTACCCCTCCTTTGATTTAGAAGCAAAGAATTTTTCGCTCCCTATTTTCAAATATCCGACATTAAAAAAAAAAAAAAAAAATAGCTTCAGGTCTAAACAAACTAAAATTTAAAAGTTTCACCAAAAACAGTACACCCATTTTAACATAGGACATGTTTTATCCGTGGCCTACTTGATTAAAAGGGATACGCTTTTGTGGAATGCGAGGGCGTTACGCTTAGTTTGACACGCTTTAGCTCTGTCGGTGTTGCTCGAATCAAAAATTTTTCGACAGTTTCCCGATCAGAAATTAAATGAAAAATATTTTTTGTTTTTAACATTTATCGCAAGGACCTACCGTTTAGGAGCTATGTTGGTTTGAATGAAAAAGGTTTCATTTGAAAGCCCTATTTTTTAAAATAAAATGGATGAGCTATTATCAATTATTAACATTATCTTGAAAGGGTTATGATTCATCCCAATGTCACATTCCTTATAGCATTATATTATAATTATATTTACTTCAGATTATAATTTGTTCTTGTTTGTTTGCTGCGGTTTTCCTAGTAAAATATTTTTTTCAGTTTACCTATATTAAAAAAAAATAATAATATTTCGTTGATGGTTTCAAAATTTAATTTTATAGTCTATAATGAATGCGAATTATAATGAATTGTCAGTATCAGAAAACATTTAACCTTTTATTCATTAAATTTGATAATTTATAAACATTTGAAGGATGTTTAAGGCTACTACAAGCCTGATGAAAAGAATTGTTGATAAAACTTCTCTAACGGATTCCCAGGATCATGACATTGACCTGATTGTTCAATTTTTAAAATTTTCATGTTGTGTCTATGAACAGAATAATTTGAATGATCTTTCCTAAATGTATTAAATATCGATAAATAAATATTGTTTTAACGATACAGTCATGTCGTATATATAATATATGTATATATTAACATTCACACTCAAAAATTAGTATAATTTAAATTAATATCCTTGTATCATTTACAATTAAAATTAATACAATATAAAAAAACAGTGAAAATTAATGTCAATATACTTTTACTTTTCTTTAATTTAATTATTTACCAAACTATAATTTAATTACTATTATAATTTATTTATACCTAAAACTCGCAAAACATTTCCACAAACTTATTCTTTGTACAAAAATACACATTACTTTCAAAATTATCGTCTCCAGGATATTCACAATTTTAATGTCAAAATAATTCATCATACATATTTTATACTTATATTTCTCTAATAAAAAGTGGAAGAAAATTATTAAGAATAATTATTTATTATACAACTAAACAATCTCCTTAACCTATAATAATTAATTTATTATTGAAATATTGTTTCCCAATACACCAGATACTTCTGCTCAAACGAAGGACACCAACTGTTTACTATTCGTTCTTAAGTGCCCTCCACCGGTTTGGTGAAACTATAATCACCGAAGTTTCATCAAGATGAGCGTTTACATCGTCATGTGTTCCCCAAGTCAAAGCTAACAGCTATATAGATTCAGGCTACACCAAGGACAGGTGACAAAACTATTGGCACACGACACCTGACCGTGTCTTCTGAGAGTCTTACGGTACCTTGCGACATTCCTCTTCATCAGCATTCCTATGTTTGTTATGATTTTTTGTTAAGTATGCTTAAAGAATATCTCATCGAGCTACTTGTGAAATGTCAATAATGAGCTTAGTGGATTCAAAACTGAATAGGAGGACATAATATGCGTGAAGGTTGAAGCAGAAAGTTAATATTGTATAATTAGTTTAAACAATAATCGGGAATAATTGCTTATCATAATAAGCCTATATCAGGGATCTTTCTCGATTATTGTCATCAAAGGACAAAAGGATTTCCGGTTCTTAATGGTCAACCATTAGTTTTACTTAAGCTATAACGCTCGTTAAGTACAGGTCGGGAAATTCCTAGTCTTGAATTTTGATTATAAATAAAGTAAAACACTAAAAATTTGGTTGAAAATAGTATTTTAAAATAATAGAGTTTTATAGTTAAAGAGCTGTAGTTTGGCTTAAAGAGCAAACTGCTGATGCCCTTATATTTGAATTATACCGTTTGTATTGTAAAAAATATTAGCAATTTCAACTTTATTCCTTTTAAATTACAATATCTAACATTCTTACAACGAGAAAAAATATTTAATTAAATTATATAACCCAATATATATACTGAATTTAATGGTACTATAACAATAGTTTTCACTATTACCCAAGCCGTTACTGAGCTGACGAGACACACCGTATTTAAAGGCTGGTCGGATCATTGCTTCGATTAACATTCGGGTGACATCGGCAATGTTCGAGACACTTCGTTAATAACTTTATAGCCGTCAGTAAAAGTAGCTACAGGTTTTCGTTTTTTCTTCTGTTTTGCCGGTATGTAAAGGAGTATTTTTTTTTTAAATATAGCAAAAGTCAGCAATTTACTTTACTCAGCTTATACAGTTAATAGTAAAATTTAAAATTTAATCATGCTTAAAAAAATAGCCTTTTTATGGATTTATATAATAATAATGTAACTTAAAAATATCATCCATGTAATGTTAAATAAAAACGTATGTAAATTGAAAAAAATAGCAGTTTCCTATTTGGTTTCAAACCTTTATATTACATGTTTATTAAGTACGTATTAAAATATTTTTTTAATTATGATATAGTACCAAAACTGTGATTAGAAAAAAAAAATAGTTCTTTCTTTCCTTATCTAGTATTATAGCAATTATCGAATTTATTTGTTGTTGATAGATATAATCTTTCTTAAAGTTCGATAATGGAGTAGAGAAAAAAAAAAAGAAAAAAAGGTTGTTACTCCTTTAATATATATATATATATATATATATATATATATATATATATATATATATATATATATATATTTATTTATTTCGATCCATATTATTATTTCGATCAACTTATCTTTAAGCGTGAAAATATAAATTAATGAAATGGCCGACTAATCAGTCAAAATCAGCCGATTATTCGGATTTACCGACTTGTCAGCCCATCTCTAATTTTTATCCAGATCTCTCCAGTTGTGAGATCACTCCTTGAAAATATGTCTTTAATTACAAAGTTGACAATGAAGGGGATTTCTCCTTGCTATCATTTAGTCAAGTGTAAAATTCTTAGAAGTGTGGTAATCACTTTTTCTCTTTAACATTGTCTGAAGGATGAAGCCAGGCCACCGGCGGTTTTATTGATATCTTTCAATTCATTATATTCTAATGCCCTGCACCCTGCCAGTCACTTAAAATCTTCACGTGAAGTGGTCAAAACATGTCTGGCACTGTAGGGTATGCCGGAACGACTGGAGACTCAGTAAAAGATTATTTCTTTTAATGAATTTCTAAGATTACAGGGTTGTCCGAATAAATTTTAGGAAGGATTTTAATCGCACTCAAAGAGTCAGAGCAGATGATTACGACAATTGTACAAACGTTCGAGCTAGTTGAAGCGCCTTTAATTTCAATGTCAGTTTAGCTGTGAAAACAACACAGTGACCAAATTATGCTTCAGCTTCCTATCGTTGTCGCAGATTGCAGTTACATAGCTGTTATTGACGCCAGAAAAACCCGCGATTCGATATCGTAAATGATGATCTCTAATGAAGTAGGCTAAAACTCATTTAAGATTATCTGATAAATAACAAATTATTTAAAATAAAAAATTAAGAAGCTGAAGATCTCTCGCAAGATATGATAGCTAGCATATAGGCTGTCTCTATTGTGTAAGATAGCATTTAAAGGTATTATTTAGGTCATGTCAGTACTCTTTGATTTAATAATTTCGACTTTCGATTTAATAGTTTCGAAAGCGAACACTCTCCATTCCAATAACCGTTCAGTTATACTCCCAAGGACGTCTGGCCCCTGTCCCAGATCTGACGCATCGAGGACCCGGATATCTGACACGTGATTCAACAAGAGAATTTAAAATCTAAATAAGGGAATCCATCGAAGCAGTAAATACTACTGATTTATCTTCGGGTCACAGGTTCTCCTGTAACCAAATTATTAACTTGAAGTAATATTATACTTCCTTCTGCATACGGCATTTCCATGCCTCCTTCCTGAGCCTATCTACATATGATCTGATTCCACTTGTTTTCTATAAACATTTTAAAATTTAAATCTCCTTTATACTCCAGAACAGCCAGATACTCTTCCTCCGACCTACATATATCCCTTTCCAATTGACCTACAATTGTTTAATCTTTTCTAATAAGGTCCTCAATCCTTTGGAATTCCCTACCTCTAGCATTCGTCATCTTAGCTCTTTATTCGACATTCCGATCAATTCCATCTTTTATAAAGCTTCCTCCTCTTTGAAAAAAAAATTAAATTAATTAGAGATAGACTATAATTTTGGCCGACTTGTGGTTGCTTCCGTTGGAATTCGGATTGTATCGGTTCGAGGCCCTATCCGTTGGAAAAAAAAAATTTAGTCGGATTTAACTAAAGAAGATTTTTTTTTTTTTTTTTTTTTTTTTTTTTTTTTTTTTTTTTTTTTTTTTTTTTTTTTATATAAAGGCCTTAGCGTTAGCCATTAGCCATTTTCTCATTTAGTCATTACTATAAGTACCGACTTAATTTAAGTCCGCTTAATTACAAAAAAAAAAAAAAAAAAAAAAACAATATTTCGATTTAATTAAAATTGAATTAATCTAAAGGTAAGATATCTTATTTATAGACTTACTGATTAATCTGTAATGTATATAAGAAAAATAGGTTGTGTGACTTTTGTAAATAAAAACAAATATAAATTATATAAAATAGTTGTCTTCATTTAGCGCTTCTACTTTCTTTCTTCGTGTTCTTATTTTCTGTCCTTAAGCTAAAGATAATCAGCGAATGTGCTAAAAAAATAGTAAATAAGACAATGGAATGTAAAACATGAGGGAGATCAGCACCCGGGACGAAATATAAGATCTAAAACATTGATAGTCCAGTCAATGAGTGCTGAAATGAGGGGTGTAGAGTGCATGGAATATGCGATAATTTTTGACTTCACAGCTTCGTTAGGAATAGTTAGAAGGTAAACATATTATAAGTCCCAGCCCCTGGGGGAGTGAGCTAAGAGTGGGGGGAGGGGAGGACATCCCAATTTTGTTTTTCGATAATATCTCGAAAACGGTGGACTCTAGAAAAATATGCTACAAATCAAAATTAAAGCTCATCAAATTTCCTATAAAATTAATTATCCACATATTCGTTGAAATTACAACAGTTTTCAAAATATACGTTATTAAACATCGATAATTTTAGAAATAAACAAAATGCTTATCTCACTTTTTATTAAACATTTGCTTCTAATACAGAAACGTATATATGAAATTAAATTAAATTTAATGCTCTACAATTTTGATTATGACGTTTTTTCTGAGAAACGATTGTGGAAGGTACTAGAAACAAAAGTTTGAGGTGACATTTGTTTTTTCACGAAAATCACCGATTTTCAATAACGAATATCACCTAAACGATTAGAATTACGACAAATTTATATATTATCAATTTTGTAGGAAATTTAATTACCTTTTATGTTTTTTTGAAACATATTTTTCTAGAGTCAAACGTTTTCGAGTTATTATCGAAAAAACAAAAAAATTGAACTTCTCCCCTCCCCCACCGTTAGCTCACCCCCCAGGGGCGGGGACTTTTAGTATGTTTACCTTCTAACTATTCCTAACGATGCTATGAAGTCAAAAATTATCGCATATTCCATGCACTCTACAATGTGTTTATTGACTGGACTATTACCCCCGTGAGAGATAAGCTAGTGTAATACAAAGAATCCTTTTTAATTTATTTATATATACGTACCTGATATTTTCCCTTTACATTACTATAACTCTGAGATATAAACAAAAATAAAAGCAAAATATGTATGCATTATATTGTTACAACGCTTTTTTACGGTTCGCCACTTAAATAGGACACGCGACGGTATCACGTTAGAGACAGTTTCCCCCATATACTTCGTTGCATTTTTCGTTTTGGTCACTCCGTGAATATGGAATAAACAAACAACTATATAATTGGTGGAAAATCTACTATTTTTGTAATAAAACTATTTGATATAGTTGTTACGTAATAGTGAATGTAATTGTGTTGATTGTAACAGTAAATATGATCACGGAACTTGCCGATTATCTACAGAAGTTTTCTTTGTTTCCACAAGTTCCATTTCACTTGCTTCCTTCCGCAATTTCCGCTCAACATATGCGATTATATAATGCTCATTGAAATGGTTCAACCGTAAAATGCTCAGTCGAGTCAGCGTATCTTGTACAACGTAGTTTCTTAGATTATGCAAACGTAAAATACGTATAAAATACACCTAAAAACACACTAAATACTAAAAGGACTCGCATGGGAACTCTCATTCGAAATTGAAAGGACAGGTTAATCGACTTCCATTATAATCTGACACTTACTAGACATAGTTCAAATCCCCCAATACACGAAAACAGACTCATCTGTATGACCATTATAGGCCTGTTTGGACTTTTTATTAGGATTTTAAACAATGCAGTGGCTTTCCTTAACCTTAAGTTTTCAATGGCCTCACTCCATATTCATCAATCTATGTTTTCCTTGACCTGCCTCGTTTCCGTGTTCCTTCAATTCTTCACCCATATAGTTTCCTTGGTTGCCTACCATCGGACATTCTTTGTAAATATCCGTGCCAGCTTTAGGATTTTTTTTCGATTTTTCCTGGTTATTTATTTGCCCCTCCATTCTTTTGTTTTTTTACTTTTTCTCTCCCTGAGATTCCGGAAAGTCCATTTCAGTGGCAAGAGGCTTCTTCCGGAGATGGGCCTTAATCGTTCATATTTCTACTCCATATATCTGTACACTGAATACAACACTTTTAAATATATTCCGTTTTGCTTTGGGAATTATATTTCCTCACCATAGTATTGCACTATTTGGATTTATAATCCTTCATAAAATACATATAATGTATGTTAAAGAAATTAATGTACCCTATGTTGTTCATTCGGTACAAAATATGTCCGTTCAGAATAAAGTAAATTGCCACTTATTATATTATATAAATTATTAGCTTCTCCTCAAGTTTTAGGGTAGTCAATATATTCGAAATGTACCAAACTTACTTGATTATTTTTTATAAAGTTGTAAATTTTAAAAAAAATAACGAAATATATACTTCCTATAACATTTATATTAAAAAAAAAAGTTATCATAGTCTCTAGTTTTGTTAAATTGTACTAAAATTTTAAAAAATTAATTAAAAACAGTTAAATCAAGAATGCTTTATACCTTAAAAACACAATACCCTTTTAAGTTCTATTGAAAATACTCCCGTCGTCTCTCAGACACATGCATAACTTATAGTAAGTGTATTACAGTTTAAAAATTAAATAAAGCTTGATTTGCATGACAAAGTTCCATGAAATTATAATCTTACCCATTACAATATAATATTGAAAAGGATGACCCAACAAAAACTTTCTGGCTACCTGATGATGACGATATGAAACTGAAAGTGTTTTGCAACCAGTCTCATTGATAAGTGGCGAAAGTTGATACGTGACATCGATTAGGTCGAAGCCGACTCCTCCACCCCTCTCCTTCGAATTCTTTAGCAGTCTTATTGCGACATTATAGTAATTTATGGAGTCCTGAGAATAACGGTTGACTTTTTTTTTAACCTGTTTATTCAAGTATACAACTGTGTACAAAAAAATACATTTAAAAATGTACAGATAACGAGCATAAAACATGTCAATGGCTTGCAAAGCAACAACCGTCTAGTAACACCAATAAAATTTCTATATTAGAAGGTCCTAAAGCCATCTTTTTTTAGACACTTCGGAGGGTTGTCGGGTATAAAATGAGAACCTCGTTATGAGACAAGTGGATTTAAATGGTTATGGAGTTTACTATGCAAGGAAAAGTATCTGGTTTGGGCTAAATCAGCAACAAGTACTACCTTGAGCAACAAACGGAACATTAACGTCTTTATAGATAAGTTTATTTGTAACAAACTGAGGAGCGTTAAGGATTTTGGATTGGATACGTTTTGTAATCGATTGGCATCTTAGAGCGTTTGTCTAGTAAATGCTGAAGAAGTCGAAAACGATAAGTAGTTTACTGTCGCTTTAGTCTTGTATGTGGATTCCAAGCTAAAAGTTTGTCAAATTGGAGTCCTAGATTGCGGATGTGTTCAACAAGGATCGGTGGAACACTATTGAGGATACTGTAGGGCAGGAAGTCGTAGGTTTACGGTGCAGAGTAAAGGTTATTTGATGATAATTGTTTGGATTTATTTTAATTCTCTAGTTTTTGAAGGTTTGTGAAATGAGATGAGAGTTTCTGGATTGCTATGAAGGGATCATGATTTACTGTTATAACATATGAGTCATTAGCGTATGTGGTGAGGACGGTGTTAGGATCTCAATTGCATAAACCGTGTAGAGGATAGAAGCTAGGATACTACCTTGAGGAATTCCGGCAGATTTGATAAAGAGGAAAGAATAGGAAAAGTTATGATTAACTTTGAAGGTTCTATCACTGTGATAGAAGTGGATAACAGGAGAGTATGTAGAGATAAGAAATTATGGAGTTTATAAAGCAAACCCTGGGGTCAGACTCGATCAAAAGCTTGTTCTATGTTGAGAAAGGCTCCCGCTAATAACATTCCGCGCTCAAATGCGAAGGAGACCAAAAAGAAATACTCAGATTTTATCATTAAAAAAAATATACATCAAAGGGTTAAAAGATTATTATATTCGAAATAAATATTAATAATAAACCTGATTAGCTTACGCTATGAAAGAGGGCGTGATTCTATTTCATATGCGCATTCGTTTTACTTGTACACGCCTATTAGTTAGCTTAGTTTCGTAACACCTTTCGACATTCTTAGTACTTACGAAAAGGATGATTGATTACTGTGAGTCATGAAGAACGTAAGTTTCCTCATTTTAAATATATCACAGCCATTTATAACAATAATTGGAAAGGAAAAAATACAAGAGTATGAGGAGATGCCACCATTCTATTAAAATGGAAAATCATACAGTTTAAAGTTATTCTCAGTCGCGACATAGTTTACCTCATAATATGTATATTTTTAGCATCTAAATTCTGGATGTACCAACTTTGCTAATCTCATTTCTTTATCATAACTCGGTCCTTGGTTACTGAGTCATTTTAAAAAAATATATATATATATTACCAAAATACAAACACTACGATTTCTTCATTTTGTTTTATTTGGATATGCTACCGTTGCTCATATCATAGACATCATCGAAAAAAACATATTCGGTATATTTACATGTGTAAGAACTTATGTCTTGTAGATATGACAACTCATCATTCTTACACGGACAAAGCATTTTTGTATTCTTGCGATACCTCTTCAACAACGCAACTTGGCCAAGGCGCACAGGTACCGTAGTTGGTCTGTCTGATGAAGAATTGATATAAAAATGTGAAATTTTCTTTAAGGACATTCTTCGTGAGATGGAAAAGAAAAAAGAAAAAAAAAAGTGTTACTAGTAGACACAAAGAATTTCAATAATACAGATGACATTACCGATATTTACTCACAATCAGATAAATTTTATTATTTATAATCAGATAAATTAAATTATTTTTCCACCTGTTAAAAAATGTTATTATAATTATATTAAAATAGAAATATTAGAGATGAAATTTTGTGCTTTTAATTTAAGCTTTGAAGTGGATAATATCCATAATACAAAGTATGGAATTTTTGTTCATTACTAACCATAACATATAAGATAGTTATAGTTACTATGGACTATATATGTATTATAAAAAAAAAAATGTTTACAATTATTACTGATAAAGTAAAATATAAATTTTAATCTGTATGACAGACTAAATTTTAATAATTTATGGAAGTATAATTTGGCACTAGCGTTGAAACTTATTTAAAAAACTGCATAAAAAAAAATTAATGACTGGGACCTGAAGCCGTGAGTGTTGGGGGAGGGTCTCAGCCGGGCCTGGTACAGGAGGTAGTGGGTTCGAATCCCACTTTAGAATATATAAAAACTTTTATTTTATTTTAAAATTTATTTAGACACACGGAATGAATTTCGAACTTCTCACCCAGGCTAGAATAGGTTGGTAACCTGTGGGATAACCTAATTGAAGTTCATAAGGACGTTAGGCCCCAACTAACAACAATTATGTGACTTTTATATGTTTCAATGGGCCGGAACAACTTGGTAATGAAGTTTAAGGTTATAAATTGTCTTACCTAAGACAATCACTAGTTATGACATGTTAGATGTTTGCTAATGGGCGAACTTATCGACCAAGTTCGTCCTTAGCTGTAATATGCCTTTCTTCCTAAGAAGGATGACAGCTAATGATCTTTTTAAGCACATAAGCTCGGAAAAATTTTTAGAATAGATCGTTTTCCAACAGATCTACAGTAGTAATAATTTCTATTTTACTATTATTACTCATAATACCAAAGGATAATATTTCCATAGGAAGCATGTTTTAGAGGAATTCCCAGGTAATATGTATTATCATTATTCTGTGTGAGATGAACAAAAGATTAATAGCATCCAGCCGAGTATATTCTGAAAAGCTTAGGCGTTTTAAAAGTAAAATATTGCCAAGAAATGCTAAAATTCAACTTTAAAAAACCGTAATTTGACTAGTCCTGACCTACGGAGCAGAAATATAGACTCTTATTACTGCGATGACAAATAGCCTGAAAGAAGTTGAAAGGACGCTCCTATGTAAGATAGATGGCCCAGTCTTTAACGCTTACTTCGAACCAACGAAGAGCTTTACTGTTATATAAGGAAGCCAATTTGGTGCAAATTATTAAAGCACGCCACATATAATGGGTTAAACCATGTAATAAGAATGCACTAAAACAGATTGTCGAGCTAACTGTTGCATGGAAAAAGAAGAATAGAACCACGAAAACGATTGCTGCAGGACCTGGAGGAGGATCTGAGAGTTTTGGGAGTCACGGTCCGTATCGTAGGTCAATTGCAAGAGGCAGACAAGTTTAGAACAACATTGTGAAGGAAGCCAAGACTCGTTCTAGGTTGAAGAGCAACTCTCAGTGAGTAAGTAAATAATCCCCATAAAACGCAATCCATCAATATTATTAACATTTTTAGCTTGAACAAACTATAATTTCTTTGGTTAACATTGATATTGGTATAATATGAATTTTATAAAAACATTGATTGATAAAAACATCGCGTTGGCATAGTTTATAGGCCTAGGAGAAAATAACGAAATGCACTTGGAACTTTAAAATCAGATCATGAAAATGGGAAGTTGTTCAAGAACTGTGTAATTTGAAAATGCATTATTAGAAAGCGGGATATCAGGGCTATTGTATCAATAGATAAGAGGCAGAAAGACAATGATGAAATCGGTTCTGTAAAAGAAAAACCCTCCCCTAATAGCATTGTTACAGCAACAGAGCGCTGTAAAATTAGCCGACTTCCGTAGTCTATCTCTTCGGTTCTGCTATAGATAGATCACCAGCCATAATTAGGAGATTTTAGGATTGTCGATTGTCGAATGAGATCCATATCTCTACCAAGGAGCATTGGCATACTTTCCATTCGGAAATGAGCTTGTTCAGAAATGTCAACGTTATTATCTAAGAGTCGAGCCTCGCTTTAAAGATGTGAATCACAAAACGGCTACGTGACTCAGTTGAAATAGTTCCAAACATTTTCCTATAGAAAGAAAAAAAGTTAAAAGTTAAAAAATTCCGAGACTCAGAGTTGTATGTAAGGTGTTTCTTAGTATTGTATAATAAGGGAACCGGCTGTGGAAAGCTTGCAGGTACGTGCGTCCGTGACCGTAAAGATGGACAATGAAAGAGGCAAGAGGCGTATTCTTGGCGATAGTGGAGGATGAGGATGTTAGGTAACTCAACCGTGGAACGTCTTAGCCTTCCAAGGCCGCCTTAGACTGGGTCATTGCGAGCACAGGGGGCTCTAAGTAGTTCCTATCTACAGCGAGGTCTGTCTCTCTTGAAATCTTAGCCAGGAGTTAATCTTATTTTGTTAATTATTATATATACAAGACAAGGATTAATAATATATTAAGATTTGATGTTAACAAAAGATTAAAGTGGATGTGCTTAGGACAACTCGTTGGAAGTTTAAACTTCTCTGGTCAATCTACATTTCCAAATAAATATAACGATAGAAGGAGAGTGGGATTAGGTAAAATCGTATTTTTAAATGAATATTCCATTCAAGTGAATTTTATTTGAAATATTAATCTAATAGAAATTTAGAGAGGTTATATTTAAAATTATTTTCATTTTGCTTACCTATTGAATATTTTAATCACTTATACCAAAAAAGAAGAGAAAAAAAAATGAGTCATCAAGCTTAAAGGTGAGATAAATTCTGTGTCCGTAGTCAAACGCGTTATCCCGACAGATCTTGCTTCTTAAAATATTTCCGGAAATAGTTATCCGACTTCGAGAAGATTAGTTCTGAAAACGCGCGAGCAATGCCAACGGATAACTTTTAGAAAATTCAATTTTTCCCTCTCTATCTTCTTCACAATTTAGCTAGTGGTTTCAATGTGCGAAAAAAAAAACAGAGGTGATTTCCGACTTCGTAGTAAAATATTGGAACAAATAAAAGTGCTAGAAATATACTTTGTTCGAACGAAATGTAGCATATTTTATTCTGTTTAAAACATAAGACTTATAAGGTTCGCCAAAGACTTATAAGGAAAAGGACGAACGAAGAAATCAAACGTCGTCGTCCGAAAGTGTCCTAAGCACTGTGCACATCGCATTGTCATCCACTCTTAAGATATGTTCCAAGTTTCAAGTCTCTAGCTCATCGGGAAGACAGTAAACAGATCTAAGTCTAGACAGCAAATCTACGAGTAGAGGGGGTGATTTTAATCCATCACAAAATATATGCCCAACAGGCCAAAACAAGTTTACACTACAAAAAACATAAGTCTTTGTATATCTACGAAAATCAATATAAAGAATACAATCATTGAATTCATATTTATAATCCAAAGTCCTTATTAGTATTGCGTCATAATTGTCATCTGTAAAAGCTGCCATCCTATACTTCACCTTAATCCTCATGTCATGTTTCTAAAGAAATATTTCTAGTTAGGGATAAGTATCGTAAGAAACATATTCCATATCCATAAACGTTGCCTGATATATAGTCAACGTAATAATACCTTTTTATTATATTGTTATGTTATTTTATGGGTAAAATGTGTCCCAGAATAAAGATTATTTTTCATTTTCATATCGACAATTTTTTGATCTCTGAATATTAATACCCGATATATCGATGAAAACAACTATCAATACACTGATATATCGTTATTTTTTTTAATGAAATGTTATTTAAAATATCCATATCATGTTACAATGATGTTCCTGTTTATTTTGTCCTTTTTGTTTATTTATATCACAACTTGTATAGGAACTAAATTATTTCAAATGTTTAAAATTTAAAAAACGTTTATTTTTAATTAAACAGTAGGCAATAGGTTCATATAATTTTATGTGTACCACTGCAGATACAACCAATACCAATCTTGCCAACTGTACCCTTAACATTAAAAAATTTCTTTCTGCCCTGGAAGTGTTGTACACTGTTTTACAGATCCGCCAGGATCTGACGATTTTTTGAGGCCGAAGGACATCCTTGGCCACTCTCTCCATTCACAATTAGAATTAGCTTTTTCGTCCTAAGGATGCTGTTTTACAGATCTGCCAGGATCTGACGATTTTTTGAAGCCTAAGGACATCCTTGGCCACTCTCTCTATTCACAATTAGCTACAGATATAGAATTAGAAATATAGAATTAGCTTTTTTCGTCCGGTTTTTTTTAAGTTGCCCGAAGGATAACTTCCGCCATTGTTATCCTCCAGGATACTGTTTTAAAATATTCAACGGTTTTAAGATGGCAGACATCCGCCATTGTTGTCCTTAAAAGGACACTTTTGAAATATTCTACTATTTAACTGTTTTAAATTGCTAAAAATATTATTGCTTTCTACTCGCTAGTCTCAATAACCGAACAATTCTCCAATAAAATAATATTGTTTTAACTCTACATGTGGGCCATATGGCCGAGGAAACAAAGATAGTTCTTTAAAAATAGAAACTCAAGACCATTTATTTCCCATTCCTAGCTAAACACCAAAGAGTTGGAATTCAAAGTAATTGTTAGCAATAACCTATCTGTCTATAATTTTGTAGGATTTAACTGCAACTATCACTGACAGATCTTTTGTCATGGATATTTTGAGTGAAGCAGTTTAGTTATGTTATAACAAATGAAACTGGCATAAAGTGGTTATCACAACCAGAAAAAATTGTAATGGGAGATGGGAATTCCAACATTAAAATCACCAACAGTTTTCTTGTAACAAGTTTTTGTGGTGTTATTAAAATAAATTTAAACGGTTCATGAGTAGTTTCATTGTAATAAAATTTGAAAAATCTCTCTTGTATTTTTTTTTTTTTTTTTATTACCTAAATAACTGAAAATTTTCAAATTCTTCATTTCCTTACCACATTGCTTTTGTTATGTTAGTATTACTGAATAAAGTTTATTCTGTTTATGTCAACTCTACTTTTCCCAACTTCTGTCAATTTAATTTAATGCTGGATATCTAAAAAGGTGGACTTAGTAGTTTGTTATGCTTCTCTTCTGTTACAGTTGCCTTTTCCATAGTTATAGTAAATATATTAAGTTAATTACTGATTTTTATCTTAATAAAATATATCTAATCTTAAGTTATTACTGTTATAATTTTAGTTTCTTCCTTTGGTTGTAATCACGTTTTTAGCTTAGAATTAAGATGTTGTTTATGTTTACAGCTGCAGATGCAAGCGGAAGATACAATGGTAACTTCCTCTGGGGAAACAACTACTGGCTTGGCTCTTCTGTCCACTGCAAGAATGTGGAACCTCAGCCTCCATTCAAACTTGGCTTCTATGTCTTCAGGGCTAGAATATACCTGAGTGAAACAATGGCTGCCGTGAAGGTTAACAAAACAGCTGTAAGTCTTCACAATTAATGATTATTTTGTAGTTAAATGTTGCAGTTTGTAGTTAAAATGAGGTGTTTTTTCTTTCTTTTTTTTTAAACAAATAACTAATTAAAAAAAACTTTATCTACATAAATATGTATATAAATTTTTCAGTCTATATATAGATTAATTTTACTTACATCGTACTCTAAAAATAAAGTGTCGCCCCTTCCGAATGCATAATTCAAATTTGATTAGCATATATGTCATAGTTATCACATCTCCATATTTTTACCTACATGATTTATTTATCTATTTAAGCTAAAAACATGATCTTTAAATGAATTAAACTAAAATATAATTAATATATACTGATAGAATACATTTTTTTTTCTTTTCATCAAATATGCAGTAATTGCAGAGTAGAAATGCAAAAGGCGCTGACCCTAAGTGCCAAATATTTTTTTTGTTTGTCCATAGATTGTTTTCCATTTCCATAGAAATCAGACAAAAAAAAAAAAAAAAAAAAAAAAAAAAAAAAAAAAAAAAAAAAAAAAAAAAAAAAAAAAAAAAAAAAACCCTGCATAGTCTTGTGGAGGTTTTGTGATATGTTTTGGATGAGCAAGGACTTAGACTTTTTTTTTTTTTTTTCATGAATTAGAGCTGGTACATTTATCAATTTTTCAAGAAGAAAAAAAAAAAAATTGGCACACATTCTTTTGCATTGCCACCCAATTATTGGGCAAAAGATTCAATGGAATAATACCAATGGCTGGTACAACCTGATTCAATTTGACACAAAGTGACAGTAGTTTGAAAAGGAAGAAGAGGCTGAAGCCACATCTATATTGTTACCATTGTATTAATAATTCAAAAATAATAATAAAATATGCTTTAAAAAAATAATAAGTTATTAAAATATAATAAAATAAAAATAGTCTATTTATATTCATCATATATATTTTTAAAAATTCAATAAATCAAAAATCCTGAACACAAGGGACCAAAGTAACATTTAGAATTATTAGATTAGTTTCCTCAGGTGCATACAGTTTCTATAGGAAGGTTATTTTTTTTATAAGGTCCTGATTATATTCTAAAAGTATTGGGGGTACTTATAAATGATTCAATTTCTGACAGTAAGAAACAAAATTGGGAGTTTTAGATTTGAAAAACATTATCCTGTGAGCATTTGAAGGAAAAAGGAAACATAATACAAAATTTATCTGTAGTTTATTATGCATTCTGATTGTTTGAGAAATTGGTGTAATTTAAATCAGTAGATTTCTACTAATTCCACAGTTTGTTTGTGATGTCATAGTTAATATATCTAGGTTCCATAACACGACGAACCAGACTCTTGTTTTCATAATTTATTCAGTTATTTTTACTTTATATTATTTTATAACTTAAATGGTCAGTTATGCATATATTAAATATGATTAAAAGTTTCAGTATTTAGTTGCAGAGGTATAAAAAATATTGAAAAAGGTATGACTTTAGTTAAATTTAGGACAACTTAAAAACGTCCTGATATACCCATATTGAAGAACATTTGAACTACTGATGTTAATCTACAGGCGTTGTCCAATTTCTTGATTTATGGATAAATCAAGTAGAGTATTTTCAAAAGTGTATTATTATAATATTCTGTTATTTAATGCTATGTAATTATTCACATATTTCATATGATTAATGCAAATTTTGTTCAATAGTTTATGTTTAAAATTGGATGTTAAGTAAAATTCTGGATTACTATAATTGCTAGTAAAATGAATTTTTGAGAAAACATATATAATAAATGAAATGTAAATTTAAGAAGAGTCACAATTATATTATCACGATGTTACTAATGTTAGGTGGATCAAATTTAATCATTAATTTACGAATTATTTATAGATTTCTTATTATTTTTCCTCTTAGGCTCAAGGAGTATTAGTTGGTGTGTGCTTACCTATATCCTGCTCTAATGATGACGTAGAACAAATTCTAAACTACAGCATTGATTCTGCTCGACTGAATACTTACAGAACAGTGGAATTATCTCCCGTGAAAAATCCTAACTCAGTGTATGAAATCACCAGTGACCCAGTTTTCTGGACATTATTGTAAGCTCTTCACTATATGAACTTATATTTATGTAATATATTCCTTTTTTATCCAACTTTTTAAAATATAAATTACCTTTGGTTTTTAATTTATAAATATTTTCATTTACTTTACAGCTCCTTCACTCTTGTAATATTTGTTCTGGCTTTAATTGGAACGGGTTTTGAGGTTTATGAAGACTACAAAATAGAAAAGAGAAAAATATCCAAATATGTTTATGACAATTATACATATGAAATAGCCAAGTCTCCAGAAATAACATCAACAGTTAGCGAACTGAAAATACCTGCTGGCGCCAACAATAATGACAGTAAATTTTTAATTTTTTTTATTAGTTTATTCTATTATCAGTTTAGCATTTATATTGTTATTGTATTTTAAATTAAATATATATTCACTTAAACAGCATTATATTTGTTGTATATATGGTAGTTTCATTTATATCAATGAACTATTACATTTGTAAATGTCTCTTTCAGATAGTGAAGGAGAGTCTTCAGAAAGAAATTCTGTAAATAGTGAAGAAGTAGTTGGAAAATTTAGTAAGTTTTATATCTTTTAAGATTTTTTTTTATTACAAGAAAACGGATTTTCATGCATCAAAATACCCAATGTATGTTTTAAAAAAAGTATTAAAACATGAATTAAAATAAAAGCTATAAAAGAGTCAAAATAAATTTAATTAAAAAATATTATTTAAATTGTAAGCAAGTCCTGTCAAGATTTCAAACATTAGATTTTATTAATAGAAGTATGAAAGTAATAATTATTTAGCTTTAAACAATTTTAATTTTTCAACTCAATTGTTAAAAATAATTCTTATCATTAAAACATTTACATATTTATAATGACTTAAATTTTCATTATTCTTTGATACAACCTTGTGGATATTGATAGTTAGGTATCATGAGAAAAAATATTTTGTCAAAAAAAAAAAAAAAAAAAAAAAAAAAAAAAAAAAAAAAAAAAAAAAAAAAAAAAAAAAAAAAAAAAAAAAAAAAAAATATATATATTATATATAAAAATATCTATTGTAATAACATCTATTGTAATTTTTTTTTTAACTTTTTAAAAGTTATAAAATGGCAAAATAAGCAAAAAATTGTTTTCAGATTTTTTACAATAAAATATGATCAATAAGGCATTAGTTTAATTTATTTAAATAATTAATATTAATGCATGCCTTCTTACATGAACCTGAATAGATATTGGTGGTTCACGGCAGAAATAAACCAGTTTCACTAATTTCAGTTCATAAAGTGCCTTTTCATCCCAAATATGTCTTTTTTTATTTGTTTATATTTATTTCTAACTTAATTTATATTTATGTATTTATGTGCTAGTTTCAATTACTAATTAAATGTGTCTCTATATTATTGGTTTGAAAACTAAATTATTCATGTATCTGTCTTCCAGCCAGAGTATGGAAAGAAGTATTGATTTCATTTTCCTTAAAAAGGAACTTTTCTACTATTTGTGAAAAATCAGTAGGAGAAGACACCATCCCCACTATTCACGGCTTAAGGTCCATAAGTATGGCTTGGGTAATACTTGGACATACATGCATAATTGCTTTCAAATACTCTGGTAAGTAGAGCATTATTTAGGAACAGTTGTGTTGGATTGAATAGATTTTAACAAGCATATTTTATTTAATGTAAATATATTTATTTCAGATAACCCAGCTTACAGATTAATTGTTGAGAAAGAGTTGATATTTCAGACTATTAACAAAGGAGCATATTCGGTTGACACATTTTTCTTCATTAGGTAACTAATTATGTATTATAATTTCACATTTTTCATTTAATTAATTTATAATTTCACATTTTTTGAAGATTAGGAAACCGTCGCCAATGAGAAAGGGTATAGACTTTGTAATTTTCATTTCTGATTTATTCGGAACTATGGTTGCTTGACATTCCCTCTTCAAGCCTAACACACTCCATATTTAAATGATATAAAGTATCAATGTACTATTTTTTAAAATAAAGATGTATCAAAGTAAATAAAAACTTCCCTTATGTAGATGATTAATTATTAAATTTTCTTTCAAATAGTCAATTCAATGAATTCTGTGTGATGAAGAAACCATTGTATATTATTCTGAAAAAGTAATTGTACTTTTTCAAACCTGTTTAAATCATAATTAAGGTACAGGAGAGGGGAAAATCATCAAATAAAAAATCAATTTGTGGTTAATTCGGCCAGTTCCAGTGTTATTAACACTTTTGATTAATGATATGCATGTTTCTTATGTGTTACGTCTGAAACTAAATGTCTTAACAAACATAGTGACTAAAATATAACTATAGTTCATAAAGAATATAATTAATTTATAGTATTTCTATTGAATCCTCTATTATTTTTTCAATACCAAACTAAATAAATAAGCTATATTATGTATATTTCTAAACAATATTTACTATCTATCATTACAATAAATGATATTTCTGTTCCATTTTCAGTGGCTTATTGGTATCATATTTATACTTCCGTACAACATCAAAGCATGATATTACTCAGTACACAAAAACAACAGGGTTTACTTCTGGTGTATTAGAATTCATAAGCTTGATCGGTTATAGATTTGCAAGGTAAGTCCATTATTTAATTTTCACATTAAAAAATATATATATATATATATATATATATATTATATATAGTAATTATTACCTTCTCCTTCTTTGTATTTATAAATTTAGAATAGTTATCTTAACTCTACTCCTCCAGATGAATTTTATTACAATTGATATGGAGAAATAGAAAATATGTATGTATATATGTATGCAATTAAAAGGTTGGTACAGATTTTAAATTTAAAAAAATATATTGTGATTTATTAATGAAAAAAAAGAGAACAATCTGGACACTTTTACAAAGGATTAGGAAGGGGAATCATTTTTTGTACGACCATTTTCAATGTGATTTAACTACTTTTAAAAATAAATATTGGCTCTTAATTTCTTTTATACTACCACTTTGCATTAATGATAATATAATATTGATATGTTACAGATTGACTGCACCATATTTCTTCGTTCTTGGTTGTGTACAAGTATCAATGAAGTGGTTTAACCAAAATTCTGTTTTTGAGCCGCCTACTCTTGACCATGAAAACTGCCCAAAATACTGGTGGAGAAACCTCCTGTATATCAATACTCTTTATCCAGTTCAAGATATGGTAATTAATTTATTTTATATTTCATTATTGTTTAAACAATAATATCTGGGTCTTAATAATTAATTAATAATTTATCAGATAGGACACACAGGAATCTGCTACATTCATGTTATTCTTGGTCTTGTAAATAACTTTTACTGAATCAATTATTAGCTCATTTCAGAAAATCTAACACATGACCATTTCTTTTATCTTAACTTTTGCTGTAATAGCATTAGATATAGTACATCCAGAATGGTGCAGGCTAAACCTGAAAAGTGTTTCATACCTAGACTTGATATTTGGAAAACAAGACTATTTGTATATATTTAAAAGCCTACTGGATTTTTCCTATAAAAATATCATTGAAAGATGACTAAGTGCAACCATTATTTTGGCCCAATATTTGCCTCAATTACAAAGTTCTAAATAAAAAAAAAACTACTAATGATGAAGTTTTGAATTGTCTGTGTTTTATTTTGGTAGTGCAATGTGTAATTCTTACTTTGTAATTTTGTAATAAATATTTATATAATATAAAAGATACGTTTTTGGGAATGGGAGGGTGTTACACATAGTTTAATCCACTCTAGCTCTGTTGGTATTGCTCGGATCTAAAATTTGACAACAGTTATCTGATCAGAAATTTAATGGAGACTATTTTTTGTTATGTAAAATTTGTCACTAGAATCTATCGTTTAGGAGATATATTGGTTTGAGTGAAAAAACTCACATTCGAAACCCCTATTTTTAAGTGGGAAAAAATAAAGAACATAAGGACATAGATGTTCTGAAGAATTAAGCTATTTTGAAAATTTATCTCTGACTGGAAAATGAATAAAAAGTAAGCGAAAAAATTATAGAAAACATATGAGCATCGACAGTCAAGGGGGAAACCCCAAAAACATATTCCATGTTACCCTTTCTTTAGCCAATAGGCTCAAGGGAGCCTTAATTTTTTTTCTGATATTTGGTTTAAAGAAAATAATTGAATCTTTATATTATTTTTCAGTGTATGCTCTGGAGCTGGTACCTGGCTGATGACACTCAGTTTTACGTATTAGGAGTAATCCTTCTCATTTTAGCTGTGAAGTATGTGAAACTATTTTCAGACTTGTTTGAATTCCAGATATAATTGATTACCAAAATCTTTATTTTCATGTGATAATGATTGTTTTATAGGTATTTTAAAGCAGCTGCTGCTCTCATGGTGGTGTTTTTAGTGAGCTCTTGGTGCACCACTGGATTTATTGCTTACTCAAACAACCATATACCAAAGTAAATAATTATACTAATTATTAAATAATTTATTAATAATTTGTCAAAAAAAATACTATATACTATATGCATATATATGTTTTATAAATTAAGCACTATTAATTTAAAAAAATATAATTTTCAGTGAGGATGATCCTTTGGCTCTTTTTGATAAGATATACGACAAACCGTGGACAAGGCTTGGGCCATATATTGTTGGAATGGCAGTAGGATGGCTGTTGTTTAAAACCAACTGCAAAATAAAAATGAATAAGGTAATAAAGAACTCTAAATAAGAGCAAATATTACACGATATATTTTAGAACTTATTATAAGTACATTGTACATCATTTTATGTTATATATATTGTAAAAAATTTTGAATCAGATAAAAAAACATATTATTAAGTAATTAACTTCCAAAAAAATATAAAAACACACTTTTGAAAGAATATAGAGACACATAAAATGATTGTTGTAACCTCTGGTTCAATCAGCTTGTATGGAGTAATTAATGAAATTTAGTCAGAGAATTTTGTAAAGAAATTTTGTGACTTGACATTCATGTTCATCGTGTCTGACGTGTTATTTCTTATAAATAATGTTATTGATAAAAAAATTAGTATGCCATTCTTTATTAACCATTATATATTTTTTACAGCCCACAATAATCGTAGGCTGGACATTATCACTTAGCCTGCTCCTGTTTCTGGTATATGGTTTCTTTGGAACTAAATTACATCCCGTAACTGCAGCAGCATTTTCTTCTCTTTCTCATACAGCATGGGCATTAGGTCTTTCTTGGATAGTCATAGCATGTTCGACGGGCTATGGAGGTAAGCAATTGCTTGTTCGGTTTTAGAATATATTTTGTTGAAAATGACAATGAATTCAATTATTTATTTTATAAAAGTGGCTTGAATGTTTAACCTTGGAATGCAGAAGAAAGAAAAACGTTTTGTAAGCCAAAAATATAGATACTAGAGGATTTTAGTGTACTGATGATATAAACATTGCAAAAGCAGTGCCATTAGTCAAGAAAGCCTTCCTATATCTAGAAACAGCTGATGGATTCATCGGTCTCTGTTAATTTGGATATCAGAGAATAAAATTAAAGAGATGATTACAAAGGATTTTCTCTGTTCATTAGTTTATGTTACATAGGTTTACCTAATTCCATGGCACATTAACACTGCACCAAAAAAGTAGGCACAAGAAGATAAATAATGGCCAAGTTATCATATTTCGGATTGTGACAACAATGATGAAATCTCTTTTGCTATATCTTTGGCTCTGATCATTACATATTATACATATATCTATAAATCTTTTAATTTTTATTTCTGAAAAGAAAGTCTTCCATCGGATTTATAAAGCCTGTACTTGCCATTGGTAATTGGGGAGTTGAATAAACAAGAAACATCAGAACTTCTATAAAAGACTTAGTATATAACTGTATAAAATTTTGTAAATATCTCTGAGCCTTTACTTAGATGGATTGATCATCTTGCTTATAAGTCTGAAAAAGAATATACAAAAAAATCTCAAACCGGACCACTAATTAATTGGTAATGAGTTGGAAGTTCTAAACTATGCAATGCAGATTGCAAGCCTAATTTATTTTCTTTTTTTTTTATTATAGGTTACATATCTGATATTCTATCTTCAAGTCTTCTGTATCCATTTAGTAGAGTTACATACTGTGCATATCTCATTCATCCAGTGGTGATTAGGATAGTAACTATGCGGCTGGATACTCCTCTGCATCTTAGTCCCGAGATGGTCGTAAGTAGAACACATAGTCACATATATAATCTTTTTGTCACTTCAAATTATAAAATTTAATATTTCAATTTCATAAAAGGGATTGCATATAACATACTATCAAATATTTCTAAAAATTATATTTTAAATTCGCTTAAACTACTTTACATTTTTTATTTGTTTCTTTGTTTAAATGTGCAAATGATGTTAAATATCACCTCACATTATTGTTCTTGTACAAAAATATTTTACTAAATGATCACAATTTTGGCATGGATATGCCTTTTGGCTGGGGTTCAATATTTTTATGAAGTAACGTTTTTTTCATACTCAAAAATGTTACATTTTATATGCTCTTGCTCTGTTAGCGTTGCTTGGATTAAAAATTTAATGACAGTTTCCTGATCAGTAACTTAATGGAGAACACGTTTGTTTTATTAAATTTGTTGCTAAGCCCTACCGTTTAGAACCTGTATTGGTTTAAATGAAAAAAGTCATGTTTTGCCTACATTTTTAAAGTATTGGGGTTTCTTTGACATGCTCCAGCTCTGTTAGTGTTGCTTGGTTTGAAAATTTCCCTATACTTTTCTTATAAAAGATTTAATGGAGAATATTTTTTGTTATATAACATTTTTTGCTAGGACCTACCATTTAAGAGCTACAGTCAGAGTCAAAAGTATTGGTACACCTGCTATAACAAATATTAGCATTATTCAAAAGGATTTATTTAAAACAATAAATCCAATTTAATGTATACATCAACACGTTTATTTATAAATATATTTTTGTATTTATAGAACATTTCACAAAATAATGCATGAAGAATAACTGAAAAAAAACAAAAAACAATAACATCACGAGTCAAAAGTATTCGTGCACTTGATAAAATTTCTATTTAATATTGACATATTAAATCCGAGAACAATTAATATTTAATAGGGCCAACTTTTGCTTTTATAATGCTCTACATGCTGTGTGGCATTGAATTCATTAATTTTTGTGTCAAAGTAACTATAATTTTGTAATAATAACGTCGCTTAAATTTTGATTGTTAGAAACACACGTTTTATGTACTCAATCCATCAGATATTTCCGCAAACACACTATAGGATTAATATATCATGATTCATGGGATGTGGCCTTTGCTTTGATGTGTTGTACAGGATCCACATTTTAGATTTCCAAGCTGTATGCTCGGGATCATTATACAGCTGAAAAATGTAACTTTCTCTAATCCCCAATTTTTCAGCACTGATTAGGAAAGTTTTTTTTATTACATCAATATAGAATGATATGTTAAACGTAATGATTTTGTTTCAATTTCATGGAGATATTTAATTTTGAAACCGAAAAAACATGGTGTTCTCATTTTGTATACAAATCAGTTACTTGGGTAAATAAAACATTATGACAATCCCTTAATGGAAATGTGCATTTTAAACATAATAAACTCTTCATTGGAATAAAAAGCAAAGGAAAAAATGATTGTTTAATAGAAAATAAAGGAAAACTGTCAATAAAGCGACACTACATCAGAGGATCTCATGTTAATACATTTATTTATTTATTATGTGATTTATGGCTAGGTGAGTCTCATTTTTACAGGGGAAGGCATTTCGACCATTCATAATAACGATATACATGGATTGGTAGACATGCCATCCCCTGTAAAAACAGACTCATCTGCCCATACTTCAAAAAGTAGTATTCTTAGACACAACCTGCATTCAGTAGCTAACGGCAAAACTAAGGTCTATGTTCATTATCACTGGGTTTTAAACATTACATTGAAAATCTAATAAAATAAATCCTAAATAATAATAATAAATAAATAAATGTAATAACATGAGATCCTCTGATGTAGTGTCGCTTTATTGACAGTTTTCCTTTATTTTCTATTAAACAATCATTTTTTCCCTTGCTTTTTATTCCAATGAAGAGTTTATTATGTTTAAAATGCACATTTCCATTAAGGGATTGTCATAATGTTTTATTTACCCAAGTAACTGATTTGTATACAAAATGAGAACACCATGTTTTTTCGATTTCAAAATTAAATATCTCCATGAAATTGAAACAAAATCATTACGTTTAACATATCATTCGAAAGCTGATTAAATTTGCAAGTTTTTGTGAGATTTGACGTTTTGTGGATAGTTTTAACGAAAAACGGTGAGCGTTGAAGTAAATAAGACATTGTGACTTCCCCAAATAAGGTGAAGATCAAGCTGTTCTTTAGATACCAAGTTTGTAAAATTCAAGGTTACGTGTACTCTGTTCTTATAGTATTTTATATGATTCATTATGCTATTGATAAATTCAAGACACCCACTCTAGCATCATTCCAACAACCTCAGACCATGAGTCACATTCCTGTATTCCTAACAGTTGAAACTATATTTCTTATTTCCATTACTATATTTGTTTCTCCATACTTTTCAGTCCCTCTGAAGATTAAACATTTCAATTTCAACCTCGTCGGTACATATTATCCTATTCCCAAGGTCACAATCATATTTTTTATGGTCTTTGGCCCATTGATTTCTTAATATTGCTTATTGATGGTTTTCTCCTAGCTGTCCTGGGTGAAGCTTGTTCCATCTCAAGCATTAGCGCATTGTTAAAACACTCCCCTTTTTCTCCTCTTTTAGACAAATGTTCATACATTAATTTAGTGGCACTAATTCTTGGTTTTCTTTTAACTTTTCTCATGATATGTCTTTCATATTTGGAGTAAATTTTCCTTAATCATCGTGTTTTCTCTATATATTCAGAAGTTTTTCTCGTTCCTTACATTTTAATAGCATCTTGGACTATTGAGTGAGGTCTAGTTACTTCTCTAAGCGACCGTAACTCATTATGTAGGGGTAAAATAATTTTTGTTTCCTTTTCAGTTGTTTCTCTGGTTTTGCGCCCCATTTTCAATTTGGAACAGCAATAATATGCACTAATAATCTTTACAAATGACGTCAAAGTTTTCCTCCTCATTGCAGGTTATCCTCAAAATATTAAGACAGGGGGTAGAAGCTACAGTTAAAGTCTAGTGTACGAATACTTTTGACTCATAAAAATGAGGCATCTTACTATAATGTATAAGATATTAAGCTAAATTCAGTCAATTTTCTCATTAAAAAATATTAACTCTATTCTATAATCACGAATTGTATATCAATAGTATATCTGTTTAAATTAAATAAATATGTAATAAATCCAAAATTAAACGAAAGAAAATAAAACTTATACAAGTGTACGAGTACTTTTGACTCTAATTGTATATTAGTTTGAAAGGAAAACTTCACATTTGAAACTCCCTATTTTCTCTTAACTTTGTTTATTTCAAATAATCATTAATTGTTACTTTAGTTGAATTATTAATTAAAGTAATTTGATCCTTTTCAAATCGAACGAAGCACTTTTGATTCTAAAATGTAAATGGGGAAAATGCAGTACATTTTAGGTAAGCATATACATGAGCTGTAGTTTTTCCCCATAATGGAGAAATTGATTGCAATAATAGAGAAAACAAAAAAATAATAGAGAAAAAAACAAAAAAAAAAAACTGATAAAAATGAGTAATTAGAACAGAAGTATATAAAATGAATTCATCACATTGTGTCACTTGATCATACCTAATTTTTTAAAATTTTAATTAAGTATTTAATATAATAAATGTCAAACCCATCTAAATATTGACAGAAACTAAATATACTTTTTGGTTTTGTTTCAGATTGTCATGTACACAGGGCACCTCATCCTGTCATACATTATATCATTCATAGTTTCCCTTCTTTTCGAAGCTCCTATGGTATCACTATTAAGGATAGTGTCACCAACTAAGAGAAAATCCAAGTGAAAATATTGAAGATTACCATTTATTCACATACCATACACTATTTTTAAGTTAAATTTCTTTTATAAGTTCCATGAGAAACCAAATATGATTTGTGATTTGGGCGTATTCGAGTGGGTACATAATGTTTCCTTATGTGTATATACCAATTTAGGATTAAAAACCTCTAATTAATTGTAAACTAATTGTGATTTGTAGTACAATTAAGGTAGTATATAGTTCGACTTAATTAAAATTATAATTTATTTAGTGATAAGAAAAAAAAATATGAATTCTTTTTACAAACTTATCAAAGTAAGATATTTTATCAATGTAATTATATTAAATAATTTGTATAGCGATTTTTGAATATATATGATTAATGGTGGATGACAACCGAAGTGCATGTATACTCAATTTCTATTTCAGGCCAGTGTAAATAAGTTAATATAATTTAGTACTTGTTTTTTATGGTTACAACAAGACTGCATACCTTGTTTTTATGTTTAATGTTATGTTTTGTTTTTTTATAATTAAGAATCATTAAAAAAAAGTTATTTTAAATACTCAAAAATATTTTTTAACAATAGATTTATTTCCCTTTTATATAAGTTTATTTATTGTACACCTTCTGGTTATAACAAACAACCACCTGCTCTATTACGAGAATGCTGTATCATTACTACAATATATTGAAATAACTTGTAATAAACTTAATGTTTATAAATACTTTCATGTAATTTAAATTTTCAATTGTTATGTACCTTATGTACTTCAACTAGGGCAGAAAGGACTGGTTATCCTGCAGGTTAAGATCTTATTCTAACCATAATAGGAAGATAAAGATTGATTATTTGGTCATGCCATGAAATAAATGTCAACACATCAATGTAATTTGAATTTCTTAAATATTCAGTCTTGGCTAATGCAAAATTTAAATTTTAAGAGCATTTTAATATTTTTGAATAAACATAAATATTAAAATGTTTCTGTGTCTTTACATCATATTTCCTCATCCTTTTCTTCTAAACAAAATGACAACCCCCTTGATCCAGCGAGCTTCAAACTAAAATTTCATAAAAACACAAAATGGACAATCAGTAGCCCTATTACAAAAAAAACAAAAAACATTTAAAATGTTGATTGTTTATTTTCAAATAATGAATAAATAAATGTGGATTTCATTCATAAATGTTTATTTTATTTTTTTAACAACATTTTTATTGGTGTATAAATTTTTTTTTTCTCCTTTTTTTAAAAGAAAATTCAACTAATGCTGTATTTCTATGGTATATGCAAACTTCAAGAAAAATCAAACTCCAAATAAAATAATATGATATTTGAAATAATTTTGTATAATTCATATTTCAAATAACATATTATTTTATTTGGAGTTTGATTTTTCTTGAAGTTTGCAATTGTAAAATAGAAATACAGTATTATTTGAATTTTCTTTTAAAAAAAGGAAAAAAAAAAAAATTCTAAACCAATAAAAATATTGTTAAAAAATAAAATAAACATTTACGAATGAAATCCACATTTGTTTATTGTGCAGGGTGTATGATAATTGTTGGCCAAATCAAAGAGAATCCTAATAAATAAATAATAACAGAGGAAAGGAAAAAAATAAAAATAATTTTATAAATAAATAAATAAAATTAAATAAAAAAAATCAAATGAAAAATATAAGGGTTAATAAACCAAAATATAGATATGATAAAGAAAATAAAAAGAAACACAATAAGGTTAATAAGCAATAAGAATTTTTGTATGTAAAGAGGTTAAAAATAAAATACAGTAAAAATAAGTATGATGTAAGATGGTCAAAAGCGTAAAAAAAAGATGAATAAAAGTGTAAATAAAAAACAAAATAAAGTAATAACAAAAACATACCAAATGGAAAATTGAAAAAAAAAAAAAAAAGAAGTTAAATTAATAACATTTTAGTAATTATTTTTTTGTACATTTTTTATTCTTTTGATCATCTTATTATATCTTATTTATTTTTACTGTATTTTATTTTTAACCTCTACATAATTTCAACTCTTTACATACAGAAATTCATATTGTTTATTAAATCTATTTATTATATTTTATTTTATTTTAATTTTCTTTATCATTGTAAAATCTATCTATATATTTCGGATCATTTCAAATTGTTATTATCCTATTCAGTACACAACAAATTTTATTAATTAAATCATAAAAAAATAAAGTAAAAAAAAAATCATAAGCCTGCTAACAAAAAGTAGATTTATGATTAGGGCAGCAGAGGCTAAAAGGAGCTAAAATGCTAGAAAACAATGACCAAGGCCAGCTGGCTTTACCTAAGTTGGTATCAGGAGTGCATGAGACGACAGGAATCAAGAACTTACCCTTAGTTGAGCTCTTTTATCTTTCGTCTTCCCTGATACTGGTCAGCAATTACTGAACACTTTCAATGCCTGAAGGGCCTCAGGGACATTCCAGGGCCAACCCCCCCCCCCCCCCCCCCCCACGTTTCCTTTTTTGTTAGGAGATAGAGATATAGGCCGACGATTCGGCTGCTTTTGTAGTCGACTAGTTGGCCATTTTATTCATTTATATTTTTCTACCCTTAAATTTGTTGATTTGACTGAAAACATGTGCCTTTATTGATTTTTATTTTTATTTTGGATTCATCTTTATCGTTTCCTAATTCTAAGAATATCAACTTTTATTTTTGTAATTAATCATCGAGCTTCATCTTGATATTAGCAAAAATATATATTCAATAACTAGAAATATAATAGATAGAATAAACAACGACAAACTTTATTTAAATTTCGGTTCAACAATAAATGTTATTCACGAATTGTTTGAAGAAAGGAAAATGTTATAATCCAAGTAAATCTTGGTAAGCCCTAGGCTTTAGTCTTCTTGATATGGAGTTTCCAAGTTTATACTCCACAGCTCCAGATACGACGTGGAGAAGCTCATGGTGTTGCCTTGTGAGCCTGTTAGAGACCTCTTCGAGTCGATCAACTCCCAGTTCCCGGTGAAGCTGGGAATTCCTTATAAACCAGGGTGCGTTAACCGCCATACGCAGTATTCTGTTTTGAAAGGTCTGTAGTTTCTTTTTGGTTGATTTTGAAGTGTTGTACCAGACAGGACAGGAGTATGTCAGTAGGGGCCGCAACATGGTTTTGTATACTAAGATAGCATTTCTGTGTCGAAGTAATGATTTTCTGTTTAAAAGAGGGTACAGAAGTTTAAGTCTTGCGTTAGCTTTTTGTAAGATGTAGTTAGAGTGTAATCTCCAAGTCAGTCTGGTGTCAAGGTGTACTCCTAGGTAACGCACTGCCTGGTCTTTAGGATTCCAGGGGATTGGGAGGTTATCGAGTCGAAGTGTAATCAGGTCAGTGATGTTGAAACGACGTAAGGTGAAGATTTTCGCTTCTGTCTTCGATGGGTTTAGCTGAAGTTTCCACTTCCGGAACCATATCGAGACACCGTTGAGAGATAGAATAAAGAATTTACGTAATCGGGTGTAGTTCCGTAGACGCCCCCATTTTCAAATGCCTATAGCTTCCATGTCACTCCACCGAAACATAAATACAATTAGTGCTATTTAATCTAAATTTAACTAATTTTCATTTAATATTAAACTCTTTGAAGTTTTTTTAAATTATCGTGTAGAAAACATTATGTTAAAAAAATTGGGGGCGTCTGCGGAACTATTTACCAAGGGAAAAAGTTCCGTAGACGCCCCCAGGGAAAAATATTATTTACAAGTTTGGGTGGAAAAAAAATCTGTACCTTAAAAAAAAAAAATCGTTATTATTTACGTTTGGATTATACACATATACAATTAAATCTAATAATTCATCGAATACATCTTTATTAGGATCTCTAACAGTTCGTCTCCAAAGATATTCACACAAGTGTGAATATAAATTTTGGGAATGATTTCCACCCGCATGTATTCCTCGCTTAACTGATCTCCATGCTGATTCAATATTTTGAGTGTGGGATAATGTATTAGGATCTATAAAATGTAAGCTATGGTTCACTGTCTGGTGGGTGTGTCCCAAATTTGCAAGCTGTGTGTAGCTTCTCCATTTATCTGTAATTATAGTGCTTCCCGGTTTGACATTTTTTATATTCAGAGGTAGTAGAGTTGCAGCGTCACGCTTATTGTGGGGGCAAATTTCTATCCGGAACTTCTTTTGCCCATCCCGTTCTATCATCCCCAGGATCCAACTCCCGTCCTCAATTCTTCCTCGATTATATTTTCTTTTACCTATTTTAGTTTCATCTATTTCGACTATAATTCCAGGCCCACCTATCACGTCATTTTGTTGTTCGGCCCACACAATACACAGTTCTTGGAAATAAGATAACCAGTCAGAAATGGTTTCTCTTGAAGTGGAATATCCGTCAAAAGAGGTTTCATGCTGAATGAAATCATAATTAGTTATATTATGAGAAAACAAATAGGCCATTATTAAAACATTGTTGTAAGGCCACTCGTGTTGTCCGAAAAACGAGTTTTTAAAGATGGTGATAGATTTATCATGAGGGAACTCACCTCTTTTGCGGCATCTATATTCCCGACCTCCCGTTCTGATTCTTAATTGCATTCGGGACAGTGCGGAAAATTCATAATAAATCCTTTTTTTCGTAGCCAGACAAGAGTGGATTCCTCATCTTCTAATAATTTAAATAGTTCCTTTAAACACATAATGCCACTGTGATATTGTAACAAAACAACAGGGGTTTTTTACTACGTTTATTCACAAATAAAAATTAACAAGATACTATTTACTGCACTATAAACAAAAAAAAATAACCTTATATTGTTATTATATTATCACCTAGCAACCAGTAAAAACTTCTTATTAACGGGGGTAATTCACCTTATAACGTTACAATATTAAGAGTTACAATGATTATTTTCACTCAAAGGATTATTTTGTTGATATAGCAGGTTTGAGATTAGACATTGCGTCAGTGAAGCAATAAACAACAAACAAAAATGTATTTGAATTGTAGTTGTAACCTAATGCAATAATAATTTGTAATAATATTGTAACATCATTTTACGTAGCAAAGGGCTGGGGGCGTCTACGGAACTTTTTCCCTTGGTAAATAGTTCCGCAGACGCCCCCAACTTTTTTAAATTAATATTTTCAATATAATAATTGTATACACTTTAAATAATTAAGTATTAAAAGAAAATTGGTTAAATGTGGATTAAATAGCACTAATTGTATTTATGTTTTGGTGGAATGACATGGAAGAAATAGGCATTTGAAAATGGGGGCGTCTGCGGAACTACACCCACGTAATTTTTTTTTTTTTTTTTAAATCACAGTTTAGGTTTTGTTTCATAGTTAAAAAAATATTGATTCTTAATTGAAATGTAATGTAAAGGTTTGAACGCGAAAAGGAAACTGCTATTTTAGCAATTTATAAACGTGTTTATTTACAATAACATACATATGAAGGGTTTTAGGCTAGGGGGAATGTCCGAAAGGGTTTTAGAGGGAATGTTCAAAAAAATCGAAACTGAGATTCCATCGCCACCTGTTAGCTTGCTCCATGCACTATCACTTTAAGTGGTTTCACAGAAGCTGGAAAGGGTATTTTCACATGTTTTGGAGCTTAACAACTCGTTCCCAATGAGAAAGAATATAGAATTTGTGATTTACATTTACGATTTATACGGAATTGTTACTGGACATTCCCCCTTCTTGCCTAACACCCTTTATATAAGATATTTTTGTTTTACATAAAAGCCCATAAATACGATATATTTTTCGGTATGATTAAATTCCAAATTTCACAATTAATTATCTAAGAAAAGTAGAGTATATAGCCGGATTTTGCTTAATTTTTCTAAAAATCACTCCATTAAACATCGGCCTGTCAGCAAAAAACAGAAGAAATATATAAGATAAACGAAAACCTGTAGTGACATTTACTGAAGGCTATAAAACTACATATATACGAAGCGTCTCGAACATTGCCGAAGTCCCCCGAATTCCAACGGAAGCTATGATCGGCTGGGCCACAAATCGTATTTTTACTTATAACTTTTTATAAATTATAGATTGATAAACACAATAAAAATAAAATAAAATATAAAATAGGGTTGATGAACAATATGAATTTTAGTAACTATGTAAAGAGTTGACATTAATAGTAATTTTTGTTATTATTACTTTATTCTGTTTTTATTTATACTTTTGATCATCTTATTTATTATTTAAATCTCTTTCCAACTCAACTCTTTACATACAAAAATTCATATACGTTATAAACCCTATTATATTTTATTTCATATTTATTTTCTTTATCATTGTGTAATTTATCTATATTTTTTCAGATCATTTCAAATTGTTTATTAACCTTATCATTTTTCATTTTACCTATGCATTTATTTTATTTTGTTTTCATTTTATTTTCCTTACCTTTTTTAATTTCTTCTTTCAAAATTTCTTTGTTTTAGCCCTGCTGGTGGCCATCAATGATTTGGCCGAAACGTTGGCAAATAAAATGAAATACAATTGTTAACATTGTCTGAAATTTTGTTGACTGATCCCACCCAACATTTCTTTCAAGAAATTATTTTCGTTTTGATCAACAAAAGCTTTGAAGTGCTCTAAACTAGTAAACGAATGCTATGAAATCTGTTTCATACAAATAATCAGTTTAAAGCTCTCTCTTTGAAGATACAGTTTTTATTAAGTGGATCGAAGGAAACAACATTTATAAAGTATGTTCTTATAATTCATTCCATAGTACTCTTCATTGTCGACATTTTTTTTATGCTCACAATTTTGTTGGTCCATAACAAAAAAACTTCCCAAAATACCCTCTCAAGTGTTTTAGAGCATAATGTTTAAGTATAGTATAATATACTTAGTCCAATTTAATTTGCCAATTCCAAAGATTTTTTTATTTTTGTTTCTAGATCCATAAAAAAACAAACATATTTTCTATAAATTTAGAAAAATGTAAATATCTTTGAGCAAATACTCTGCCAATTTGATCAGCAGGATGCTCCTGAAAATTAGTTTTTGTCCTTAAGGATACTATTTTGAAATATTCCAGGATTTAACAATTTTAAAAGGCCGCAGGATAGTCGTCCATTGTTGTCCTTTTTGAAAATTGATTAAATGTTTCGTTTTTAAAAAGGACATTCTCTCTTTCCATTTAGTCCTTAGGATTTTGGTCCAATCACAATCATCGGGAAGTTGAAGATAGTCTCTCGACCCAAACTACCCCATTCCCGTTGAAAGTAATTACTAAATTGGCACAATATAGAAACACAGAGGAGTAAACTCCTCTACGAACAATTATATTTCACTATAATTGCAGTCACTCAGACCATCTTACACATCCAGAATTGGAGTGCACCTTCAAATAGTTGAAACTGCAGGAGGCTTCGTCCCCACACTGGATATAGAGCTATTTATGTATGTATATAATATTTCACCTTACCTATCTAAATTTATTTTATGTGTACAAGTTGACATTGCAAGTAAGCGTCAGCTAGTGGCAGTTCATTTTCGTATAAAAAAAAAAGCCTCAATTAACTAGAGCCCAGTATTTTCTTTTATGTAGGGGAGAGGCAGCCAAAAAACATTATGTGACTGGGAGAGGCCAAGGATTATCTGGGTAGCATTACCAGTGTTGCAGATTGCATGATTGAATTTCCATTGCTTTCTAAAGGGCCTCACTCAAGTGAGTAAATTAAATAAATTAAAATTAAAAATTTTATGTCCAATTATGTTTTTATGTAATCTTCAACCACCTAATCTTTGCAATGTTACCAGGTTGAAAATTACAGGTATGCTTGAAAATATCATTGAAGAAATAATTCTCTGCAAGATTTTTATCGATAAACAAATAAAATCTCAATTATTAGTTAAAATGATCAAAGTTCTTTACTTATGAGAGTGGGCGAAGTCGCAACGAGTAATGCTAGTATTTAATAATTATTCATAATTGTTTTTTAATTTTCAGACCCATGGCTTAAGAGTTATGATTTTTATAGGTCTATGTAGTTACATGTTTCAGTTCTATAGTTTTTATTTTTTTTTCCTTTATTTATTTATTTTTTTTTAGTATACATTATTATATAATTTTTTAGTCAACGGCTAAACAATCATAGTATCAATTTATTATAGTTTTGTGTCATATACTTCTCAACTAATAATTTTTTGACAACCTATACATCAAAGTTATCACTATCTAATTTTAATAACCAATGGCTTAACAATTCAAATCTTTAAAGTAAGTTATTTTTTCAGTTAACTCCTCACAGAAAAACGGACGAAGCTGTAACATGAGACCGTGTGTTTGAGGGTCTGCCAGAAGTAACTGCTTACTAGATCTTACCTAACAAGTACCAACTCATTTATCCTCATGACCATGATGATGATCCACAAGTTGAAAATTTCATTAGGTTCACCTTACAAACACAGGCATATAACCAGGTATAGCTGATTAATTTACAAATGTGTTAAAAATAACACAGCAATTCAAACATTGCAAAATATGAAATATACTAAAGTCTCCAGCAAAAAGACAATAGAATTGAAGAAAAATAAAAATAGTAATACTTGAGCCAATATTTTGCTGTTGTCAAATAAGGTAATTTTTGAAAAGGATTTAGCAGAATTTAAGTTCCACTCTTGTGAAAATATAAGATATTAATGTTAAGCTAATTGTACTCAAGAGAAGGAAATAACTTAAGCAAATGAAAATTATATTAAATATAAAGAATAAAAATAATTCTTTTCACTCCCTTTTGGTCTTCATAATTGGTCTTAATAGTAGATGGAACAATGGGCAGATAAGTAGTAAAAATGCATATTAGAGTTTCTTTTTTAAAAATTTATTTTCTTCCATGAGGAGAGGATGATAAGGAAGGAATGGACATGTTCTTGTATATCTCATGACAGATTTATTATTGTATCTGTAAGTTACGAAACAAACTAATCAGAATGTCAAAATGGAAATCAATATAATCTGAATAATTAGGAGTGGAAAGGAGACAAAACTTCAGAATTAGGTTTCACAAGGCTTCAGAGATAGAAAAAAAAAGATAATATAATACAAATACATATATAATTTTAACATAACTTACAAAAATCTGGTCTATGCCAGATTTTAAATAAAAACAAACTTACATTATACAACTCTATTTATATTTTTTATATATATTTATATATAATTATATACTATTTTACAATGATATGACTTAGGGAAGATGATGTTTAGTTGTAACATTTCAACCAATGCTGATATGGAATGATTAAAAATTGATATGTCATTAAATTAAAATAGTTAAAAAAAAAAAAATTATAAGTTTTCATTAGGTGATAATAGTCCAGTATTAGTCATAATCTCACAATATCTCATTAAACTGGATACAATACAAATGAATGTTAGTCGAGATTTGTCAATAAAAGTATAAAATTTTGGTACAGTTACATTTTTCCAATACAGTTAAGACTAAACTGCCCCCAATGGGAAGAATTATTGTAATGAAGGCAGGTGAAAAAATCGTCAGCAATGGAAAGAAACGAAAAATCTTTGTGTATAAAATCTTTCTTCAGCTTAGACGTAAAGTCGAGCAGTTATGATGCAGCCGCGGTCCCTTCTTCATTATTAGTTAGCAGTGCCACCAATTCATGTACTGCTCTTCCGACGTCGGCTAGAATCAATATCTCAAATTAAAATTTAATAAGAATAATAAAATTAATATGTTGACATGATTATTTTTTTAGAAGAGTTATATTTTCTTTGCCTAAGTGAGACAAGGGGTTCCCAAAGTGAGAGGCATTAACCCACTAAAGGTGGGGCACTTAGAAATATGTTCTGATTCGAGATTAGCTATTCACAAATTATAAATTAATTTTCTTTGATAATTTCATGAAAAGAACCATATCACATAGTAATTTTGTGATTCTTAAAATTCTGTTTCTAAATGTTTATTGAAAATGAAAATTGTTATGAAGGTGTTTTATAAAAGCATTTCATAATTGTTTTGATTGTTTAAGAAAAATTAGAATTGTTAAAATAAGGTAATTATATACAATAAAAATTAATTCTATTCTTACTTTATTCCTTTTATTCTTGTTGTCTGTTATGTGTGTCCTTACCGGTATTTATAGAGGGCTTTGACTCGTTAAAGTTTGGGAGCCCCTGGCCTATAACATCAATTTACTTATTATCATTATATTGATATAATGATCATATCAAATATTTGCTGTTAAATCAATATTTTTTTCTTTCTGAATATTAGCTTAAATAAAAGAAAAACAAAACAAAACATAATTAATCATTAAAAACAAATAAAAATAAAAAAATCCAACAATTTAATGAGTATAATTTGAAAAAAGGAAAATAAAAGAACATTCCTAGTATTTCTATCAAAAATAAAAAAATAAATAAAAAAGTAATGAGGTTGGGTCAAACTAAGATGCCTATTATCATATCAATAATATTACGTATTTATTAGAGATGGGTTGACTAATTAGTAAAGCTGAATAGTCAACTGTTTTTGTAGTTAGCGATTAGTCGGTAAAAAGCACTGATTAGTCCACCATTTTACTCATTTATATTAAAAATCATTGATTGACTGAAATGAAAACATGGCCTTTATTGATAAAAATTTTTAATTGAGATTCATCTTAAATGTTAGTTATTTATTCCAGGAATAGTCACTCTATTGTAATAAATTATCGAACTTTAAGAAAGATTATGACATGAATAAAAAATAAATCCGATAACTTCTTCATTAATGAATAAAGAACTTGCATAACCTGGGGTCACCTGTGGTGTAGTGGTTAGCATAGCAACCTACTAAACCCAAGATCGCGGGTTCACAGCCCGGCAGATAACTTTAGGATTTTTTAAAAGGGAGTGAAAAATCCTTAGCTATGCCATCCTTCGGAAGGGACGTAAAATGGGGGTCCCGAGCCTGTGCGATGTCAGGAACTCGTTAAAGATCCCTATGCTAATTATACCTGGATAGGCAAAATTTAGGACTCCCACCGTAGTATCGTCCGATTAGCCATAGCAGCATAAAGTGGCGTTAAATGAAATAAACAAACTTGCATAACCTACTATATTTTTTTAAAATCACAGTTTTGGTTTTGTGGCAAGATTAATTCTTAACAGAAATGTTATAAAAATGTTGGATCACGAAAAGAAAACAGCTATTTTAGCTATCCATTTTTATTTACAACTACATGTAAAATATTTTTGGGTCATATATTTAAACCCATAAGCAGGGTATCTTTTTCTGCACGATTGAATTCAAAATTTAACAATTAGCTAAGCTAAGTAACAGAAATTGTCGCCTTTGCTATATTTAAAAAAAATAAAATAATTGTTACATATCGGTCTGTATAAAACAGAATAAAAAATATGAGATAAACGAAAACCTGTAGCTTCATGTACTGACAGCTATAAAGCTATTATTGATGCACCTCAAACATATTCAATGGCGGCCGAATTAGAACAGAAGCAATGATCAGCTTTGCTAACTAGTCAGCCCATCTCTAATATTTATGTAAAAACAAATGGTAAGATGAGTTTAAAAAAAATATTGAATGGTTGTGCATTAAAAAAATTTAATCAATCATATTGTATTATGATCAATTAAAAAAAACAAAAACAGAAAATTAAAATCATGCATAATCAATACAAATTGATATTTTTATATACCTATAATCTTCCTGTTGCTGCATGTAATAAAAAGAAAAATTATTAGTTATAGAAGTGAACTGTAAATAATAATAATAATAAAAAAATATTGTTTGCATGCATTCATGCAAATCACATGCTCCTAAATACCAATCAATTGTCCAACTCTTTTTGGCTCCAAAATAAAAAAAATAAAAAAATGAAAAATACTTAACAGTATTAATACTAATATGGCTTTGTAAGCCGAAAGGCTCGTTAACAATCCATAATAAGAGCTTTGCCTATGCTATGACTTTATTCCTATGATCACTTTTCACACTAAGTAAACAATAAATGCTAATATTTATATATATATATATATATATATATATATATATATATATATATATATATATATATATATATATATATATATATATTACTGCGAAGTAATAAAATATTTTTTTAATATCATTAATTAAGTTAATGATAAATAAAAATGAGTTTCTTTTTTTCAAGTTTGTTTAAATAATGAATTTGTGAAAGTTAAAATGCAAATATCACTATATTTTACTTAAAATAAGAACAAACATAGTAATTATTAAAATTAAGATCAGACCTTACTAAATATTATTATTCAAAATCTGTAAGAACTTTTGATATAAGGAACACCATAATGTTTGAGCTAATTTAGCACCAAAAGACTAGAGATGAATAAAAAAGTATTGAAACAATTAACACACTTGCCTTAGCTATATTTTACAACATTGTTTCAAAATAATGTCACTGGTATATTTGTTTTTTTCAACAATAAAACAAGAATTTCTAACACGGGTAATGAATTGCTACCTGATTTTAAAAAAATATATAGAACATTTAAAAAAATAAATAAAAATTAGATGAAGACTCAACATGCTAACAAATGTGCTTGAATCGTGAAAATTAAAAAATGCATGCGAAGATAACATAAGATAAAAGGTTAACATAAAAAAAAGTCTTTTTTTTTTTTTTTTTTTTTTTTTTTACTAAACACACAAAGACGAACAAACTTTTATTAAAAACTATAACTAAGCAATGAATAATATTTTGTATAAAATTATGCTGGCATATGATCACTGGGATTCATATTATAATAAATAAATGAAGCTTCCATAAGCAAAAATAAAATAAAATCACAAAACAGTGCAATAATGAAAGACGTGATACTAGGACAGAGTCGATTTATATACCTGCGATGTGATGAAGGGTTGACAAGTTGTGGGATACAGACATGGCTGGAGGCGGGGGTCTCTCCCAGCGAGCACCTAAACATCCCAACCCTTAGCAACCAAACCCAACACCAACGTCACCCACATTCAGTGTTAATAAGGAAAATGGCAAAACAAAGCAAAAGCTAATTATATTTTGACTGAATCACCATGATACAACAAGAAAGCTTGTACAAAAAAATTTCAGTATTCATTTAATAATCTGAACAAATTTTTTTAATTTATACTTTAATAAACAAAAGAACAATGAACAGGTAAGACAATTCTAATCATATAGTAATTGTAAAAACTAATAAATTATCATATTTGCAAATATATTTACAAAGCATTTTATATTTATTTAGGCACAACAAAATGATAATTAGAAACACACAGTTAAGCCATAGGTAAGATATATAAGTCGAATAATGATTCTTATCAGAATTAAAAAAAATTTTTTTTTTTTTATTTCACAAAAATTAACTGTTAAAAATGTTAGAAAACAATGACATAGTCCAAAAGCAACATTTATTGTATAAACACTACAATAAAGTATTAAAAAGCTTGTTGAATTAATTTCAGCAAGTTGTCTGTAGAACTTTAAAAATAATAATATTAAAAAAAAAACTTGTTTTAATTTTAGGAGTAGTTGTGAAATATTCTTTAAACGTTTAAGAGTGGTAAATACAGTAAGAGTTTCACGCTCTTTATCTCTATGTCAGTCCACATCTGGCAATGTATGTTTTCAAGTATTTGTATGTCTATTAGCTTGGTAAGTTGGTTTGAGTATATTATTAAAACAAAAATTATATACGTTGAAGCTATTACCTTTATTTTAATATTTAGCTTTAATTATACAGTGTTTTTATAGTTTATCTCAGTTATTGTACTTGTCCTATTGTAATCAGTATCTTACTCCACTTAATAATACAATCATTATTGTTAATTATTCTTTGTTCTTGATGTTAAATGTTTGTGATTGCATAAATTATAAAAGCAACAAGTTAGTGGGTAAGACGTAACCAGAAAACTTCCTCTCATATGATACCATTATAAAAGTTGCAACATTTATGTTAAGATACCGAGAATAAATTAATTTTCAATTCATTGTGGAATAATCACACTAAATAAAATTTATTTAAAAAAAAATTACCAAATAATCATTAAAAATTATCAAAAGAATAATTGGCATACAATTGATGACAGTTATAGTTGAAGCTGTTTATTATTTGTTTTTTTATTCATTGTACATATTGTATCAATGGATTCATTAGCAACCATATTAACTCATTGCCCTTGAGTAAAGCTGCTTATTTGTTCAATAAAAAAAATAAAATAAAAAATAATAAAATAAAAATTATACTTTAACTTTCGATGAGCTATAAACAATATTTAAGTGATAATACCAGTGATCTGCTTCAAAGTTTTTGGTAATGGAGCGGAATTCATAATGTTTTTGAATAGGATATTGAAATAATAGAAGAGTGCAGAATCTAGTACCAGCGCCTATAATTCAGGATAGACAGTAGTCTCTGAGAATTTAAACCATTGCTCATTTGATTATAAGATGCCCAAGGTTAGTATAAAAAAATTGTAAAATAATAAAACTTCATAATCCTAGAAATAGATCACTTTTATTAGATAAAGAAACAAAACCTTTGTTACTTTCAGTAAAGAATTTATATAAGAATAAAGATTAGTTAACCCTGTTAGCCCCATGTGATTCATGCAAAACCATTGTTATATAATAGACAGATATAAAGTCAGTGATGGAGAGTTATGTTTGAAGCTCACCTGCTTGCTCGTGCTGTTTGGCAGGTGAATCTTGGGCAAGTTGTGAGGCCGTTACCGATCGTGTCTGCAATGTTCCTGTACCAGACTTGCTGCTTGGCTGTAAAAATTAATCGGTAAATATGGTTATCATTTCTGGCAGTAACGTTAAAGATACAGTTCAACACTCTTGTGCTCATAATAAAATTAAAATGAGGAGACTTGATGGCCGAGTGAGTTGGAGCGAGGGTCTTAGTGTGCTTGTAACCAGAAGGTCATGGGTTCGAATCCCACCTGGGCAGGTTAAAATTTATTTTGTGGCGAACCCACCAATAAATCTTGACCTTCCCTACTCTGGCTAGAATAAAATACTTTTTAAGGATAAATTTTGTTTGCTTAAATAATCATAATTAAAATTTTAATATTAATGCAAAAAGTTTCTTTGTTTTTTGTTGTATAAAAGCCTAATGCCTAACTATATTTTAAGGTGGTGATGGTCAGAAGAAGTAAAAAAAAAGAAACATTATGGAAACTCTAACTTATTCATTCTGTTATCTTGCAAATACATGGGCCATGAAAAAACATAAATAAATTGTCATTATATGATAAAACTATACATTGAAAAGATCAAATATATTTTTATATATTTAAGGTAGGTATTTATATATTTATTAAACATAGGTATTAAATTCAATAACAAATGTACCTCATGAAGGAGATGCCTGAGCCTCTGAAGTTGTGCTTCCAATTGCCTATTGTGGTCCTCGAGTATTTGCATTCTTGCTTCGAGCCTTCCTTTGTGCTGGCGAAGTAGTCTTGCTTCTGCAGCCATATCTGCCTCCTCGACTCCATCGCTGGCCCCTGACTGTCGTCTCAACCTCTCCCACTCGGCCTGCAGCCCTGCGTTCTCTTCCTCCAGTTCCCTAAAGGATAACAAGAGTTTTATATGCCTATCTGAATGTTTTTACTAAACATAATTATAAAACAGTTATTTTTCTTTCAATTTAAGAAATATAATATTTCATTGTTTTAAAATTTCTCAGTTGTTTTTGTGGCAAGTTAAAATAAATCTAAAATTATACTTGAAGAGAACTGATTGATGACTGGATAAATACTAATGTATGTTATTGAGAGAGATCAGTCAATGGGATTAAAAAATAAACATTGTTGAAATTAAAAAGACGTATTTTTAATCTGCTAACGTTTCGGCCATATCAAAGAAAATACAAGACCATCAACAGAAAATACAAGATATTGTCAGATACAGAATCAGAAGAGAAAAACAAAGATTAAATAAAATAAAAAAGATACAATAAGTAAGGAAGAAATAAATGAAAACATCAAAATAATAAATGACATGTAAGTTAAGAAAGAAACACAGTTTATAAACAATTCAGAAAATATAATACAGTAAAAATAAGAAAATGATCTAAAATTGGTAATATTTGTAAAGATGAGAAAATAAAAATTTTATTGACGCGGTCAAAATTTAAAATTAGATTCTATAGAAAACATAAGACTGATGGTCAAGCCTATCAAGGCCTCTAAGTTATAATTATAATTAATAGGTTGTCATTATAAGAATGATTGGGAAGACATAATAATTCTCCTGCCCTTATTAACAGAATAGGCTTTATTTAACCATATCACTCAAATGATAAATTATTGTAAATCATAGTCTAATTTTTTTTCCTCATTATATCCTTAGTTTTTCTTTATATCATTAATAATTTAATGGACACCCCTTATAATAATTTATCCCAATTACAAAAAACTGTTGTCTCATTTTACACTATCTCTCTATTATTAAATCCAAGAATCCTATCCATTGGGGTAGCTTTCAACCAACTTTTAAAAACATATAATTAAATAAACTTTGACTATTTTTAAATTATATGTTAAATAAAATCAATTAGGCTAAATAATCTATTGAGAGCGGTTCTACATTTTTACTTCTTTGTTTAATTTTTTTTTTATTTTAGATTGAAACATAAATGTTGAGAAATTGGTTCAAAGTAACCCTGTTTTATGGTAGATACATAAATCATACAACATACATATACTAAACGCACACTTTAGATACTGACCTTATCATGTTCTCCAACTCATGGCGCTGGTCAGCATCTATCGCTTGAATGATTTGAACCGGGCTCCTCGGGATCGACGACGGCTCTCCCCCGTTCAACGAGCTACAATAGGCAGCTATAAGAGTGTGCTCATCATCTCTGGAAACACCACCTTACACTGTAACTCCCTCTAATTTCTCTCTGATTTTATTTATCTTTTCTTTTCTGATTTCTCTTTTAGTTAAAAATTTTCTCAAAAGTTCTATGCGAACATGTGACTTTTTCACAATTACTACTGGACACCCCTTTAAGCAACAGGCTATTTTGACATTGGACAACTAATGTAATGTTAGGTGGTATTATCAATATTAACACATTATAAAAGCACTTACAAGACAACAGACAGTGTGAAAAATAATTTAACATAAGGTGCATGATATAGTTTGAAAAACAATGATGTGGATAAATAAGTGAGTGATGAAAAAGTAAAAAAAAAAAGTGAGAAAATACAGACAGGAAACAACCTTAACTTCAAGTATAAAAGATATGTTGTACTCAACAGATACTTTGATATAAGTTTAAGACTAGAAGAGACATATCTGTACCATAAGCTACAAAATCCTGATTTTTACTCAATTATTAATATCATTAACTTTTATATTTAAGTTCATTTCCCGTCGGTCCTTGCTCACTTACAAAGTAAACATGCAGAGATAAGCAGGCAACAGTATTAGTTATTACTGAATATGGAGTTTCGTACAAAATTAATGGTAATTTCTTATAATTTTAAATATCTTTGCAGTAAATCCATCTTCCTTGACAAGGGTTAAACATCAATTATGACATAATTTATTTCATCATATAAAAATGTTATTGATTTTCTTCAACTTATGGTTTTAATTTTAGAATTCTTTTAACAATCAGATTTTCGACTTGAATCTGTAACTAGTTGCAGTTAGAAGCAAATAACTTTATTTCTGCTCAATCATGAAATATTTTCCATTAAAAAATAATTTCTTAACATCAATATTGTATGATAACTCACATATTGGTAATTTATAAAGCACGATAAGAAATAATTCATGTAAGTAAAGTAAACATTACAATGAATGGTGAAATATAGTTAGTGACAGTCATATTCATACACCATGGTGTGCTATATATATATTTTTTTTTTTTTTTTAAACAAATTTTTTTTTTTTTTTTTTTTTTTTTTTTTTTTTTTTTTTTTTTTTTTTTTTTTTTTAGGTAAACATTATTCCCCATATAGGATAAAATTATTTTATGTCAAATAAAAATAAATTTATACCAATATATTATATTAGAAACAATGAACAATTAATAGTGTTTCTAATTTATACGACTTTTATTTCCAGAAAGACCAATAATTCATTATTTTAATATGTAAAAATAAAATCTAATATTTTCTTGATTCCACAAATTTTTTGGTGGTGTATCTGGAGTTCCAAAACAGTTTAATATTTTCTAGTGATACTGAGATTTTATTTTTATATTTTACTAATCCCCTTCAATAAATAAATTCTTTCTCTAACTCAACAATTAGCAATCCCTGTTACATCTTTTGGTTCATATATAAAATCAAATACTTCATTCATATATATTCATAAAAAAGAAAAAACCAAAAAGGGCAATGAACAGAGGTGAAGTGTATGAATATGACAGTCACTAAGTGTATACATAAAAGATATTTGATTAAGAAAAAGCAAAAACATTTCATAAAAAAAAAACATTTTATAGATTAAAGAGTGGTAGAAGTGACAGAGTTTAATATTATTCAAAGAAATTTTAATTCAACATGATAGAACTATTATAGATATCAAATAAGAAAGTTTTTTGTTAAGTATTAAATATAAAATTTGAAACCAACATTACAACTCTTTGTCTCTAATTTTTAGAGAAATTATTAAAATCATTCTGAAAAATAGCTATATACTAACGAATCTGGTGTGGAATTTGTACGAGTGCGAAGCTCGACTTCGGCCAGCCTGGAAGCGTACATCTCCAAAGTGGAATGGACATCGTGCTGAGAAGCAGCGGGAGCGTGAGGAGGAGTGGGGGGAGCTGCCAACGGGTCTCCCTCTAACACTGTCTGGACCGGGAGGTATCCCACTCGAGGATGCTTGTTCCAATACTTCTTCGACTTGAATTTATTCCTAAGGGCCCTCGTGAAATCCCTTACATCTTCACCTGAGGTAGTCTAAATAAATAATAACGATTAATAATCAACAAATTTAATAAGTACAAAGCAAGACAGACCTTTTAAGCTTGAGAAACTTACAGCTGTACAATATTCTTGCATTGGGTGACTGAGTTTATGATTTTTAGCTTTGCGACCTGAGAAGAAACATGCTGAACACATATCAAAGTTAAGACACTTCAGGCAACGATATCTGAAACAAAAAATTACAGGAATTATAAATGTTTTAAAAATTCAATACACTACACTAATTTTAAGTTCAGAGGTAAAAACTTTTAACTTTACTACATACATAAATCTAAAAAATTTAAAAAGACATACCTAAAACCTAAGATAGGATAAGCTTTGCAAATATTGCATTTTGCTTGATGTTTTGCTGATTCACTCGCAGCAACTCTGTGAAGAACAGGAAGCCATACCATACTTTGTGGTTCTTTTTCCAACCAACTAAGAAACTGTATAGCCTGCAAAATAAGAAAAAATCGTAAAATAAAAACATACTAATATTTTTTAAAAAATACCAAAAATGGATTCATTAAAATGAAAAAAAAAAAAAAAAAAATTCGATGAGGGGTAGATAGCTAGAAATAATTTAAAACATTAAAGTCTGATTATTTATATAAATAAAAGTTAGCATTTGGCAGTACTATAGGTGATAAACATAATTTTTCTTTTTAAACTTCAATACTCCACACCTTTTAAACAATAAATAAACAATCAGAGGATGGTATGGTCCATACATAATAATAAAAGATACTTCAGGCAAGAGGAAGAAAATTACTCAGTAGTGGTAACACAAGGTGTCCTTGTAGTCTGTTGTGAAATCTTTTATATTTACTAACAAAAGGAAATAAAGGAGTTTCTCTTAATGATTCTAAGAATTTCAGATTGAAAAATCTGAAGTGGTATGAGTCTTTTTACAAAAGTAAAAGTAACAATTTTATGCCTTCAGTTTTAGCTTAGATGGTCTAGTGGATTCAAGTGGGTATGGAGTTTACTATAAGAGAATAGGATTCTAAGGATTGGATAAAACAAGAATTGGAAGGTTTAGTGGATCCCCAAAGCTCAATTCCACATGTCTAAATAGGTATAATTACTGTCATGTAAATAAGTCTTTTGTAATTTATTCGGAGCTTTGAATGATTGTCTAGTAAATGTTGGAGTAGTCGGACACAATGAGCAGTTTCTTATCCTTTAAGTCTTGTATGTGAATGAATAATTTAAAAATAAAAAATAAAAATACATTTCATCAATGAAAAGAAGAAAACATCTAATGATTTACCTCAATATGTGTTGCATTATTTCCTGCTTCGTCAAAACAACTTCGAACAGAGGGTTCTATGTTGGATCCTCCAAAAGCAGCAACTTCTCCAAGCTGACGAGGTATTTGGATGCAATCATGCAGCAGAAGACCAAGCTTCCTTTGGTCAACTAACCTGTTAGGATCTGCCATTAACCTAAACATATCTGCAACAAACCAAAAAAGTAAGTAGCTGGTATTATAGGATAGTATGATAGTTCTAATCATTTAAAAATAATTCAAAATAAATTAATTTTTTTAATAGATAATAAGATAAACTTACATCCATATTTTTGTTCCAAATGTCCTTTGCAGAGTAGTACTATACCAATTTTAAATGAGAGTACTCTCATTTGTCCAGTTCTTTGGCTGAAATAAACAATGCAGATCCAATTAGATGAAATAAATATAAAATTTAACATAAACAATATGCTTAAATGAATTAATTTAAATTACCTGTCATAGACATTCAAAAGCCAATTGACAGCTAAGTCAAGGCAGAGAGGAACATTAACTAATGAAGGATTTTCTCCTGCAAGTGTCTCATAGATAGTTCTTAATACGCTAATCATGTCAGTAACATCCAGAACTTTGTCATTCTGTGCTCGGAGGCCATGGGTGTCAAACACGTCGATAGCCCTTGTAACAGTAACCAGGTCCACTGTAACAAAATTAAATCTCTAATAAAAAAAGGAAAATCAAAACTACTCTCGATAAACTAATGTAAAAATAAGATATATTAACACTAATTTCAAAATTAGGTTTTAAGTAAAATAACTTATTTATCAATAAATATGTAGTTATATATCATATGAATATTAATGGTGTAATTTTGCTGAACCTAATTATACTCGTATAAGGAAAGAGGTAGTTGGGCTGTGATCTCTTGAAAAATAGGAAGGGAAGTGAGCTTTGTGTCAAATGTAATTCATACGTATGTGGTGAGCATAAAACAGTGCTGTACGTAAGTTGTGAAGATCATGATTCATTTGGAGAAACATAAATGTGAAACCCATTTGTACTTAGGAAAAATAATTTTCCACTAAATCATTTCGTATTTTATCAAAGACAACTAGAAATGGATAATTTGGGGTACTTTGATTCAGGTTGAAGGCTAAATTGGGTTAATTGGTTTTATATTCTCTAATTCCTAATTATTTCTCAGTCTTTTTACTAGACTCTTCTATATAAATGTGCTTGTTGTAAAATTATTATTAAGAAAAATGTAAAAACAAAGGTATTTGTTAAAAAATATTACGTATGAGTACTTGACAATTTTTTTTTACATAATTTTTTCTCGATTTTGAAGACCAAAAAAGTAAGTATATATCTATACTGCACAATAGTATATTGATAACTTTCTTCTAGCCTTGATGAAGGCTTGCTGAATTAGCTGAAATGTTGGCACAATAAAATGATGTATTTTTATTTTGGTACATATGACCACACACCTCAACTACCTTCTTCATATATATAATAGACTGAGATTAGAATAAAATGAAAAAAAAAAAAAAAAAAATTAAGTTGCCAGTTCATTTATTTCATCTTTTAATGATCTGATTTTCGAAAAAAAAAAAAAAAAAAAAAAAAAAAATTGTAAAAATTAAGAGGAAAATATTACAATTTTAAGAAATATAAAATAACAGGAAAAATTATGGTAACTACTTACAGCAAATTCTTTTCTGCACAGTGCGAAGCTTTAAAGCGGTTCTATAGGCAGAAAAACGAACTTCATTGAGTTCAGAAAGAGAATTCATTAATTCGATCATTTTCGGATGGTCCCAATGTGTCGTCTCTGTTTGGTGGCTGCAGGGGAAAAAATTGTTACTCAATGATAATTAAAGAATATTTTATATTTTTGAAACTAATAGTCATTGTCAAATAACTTACTTAATATAGTATGGGACTTTTGCAGGAGTGGTAGCTCGTTCCCATGGGTGCTCAACGGATGCTGAAAGGAAGGAATGATTAGGGGCAACACCACCGGAGCTAAGCCCTCTAAGTGCCCTGAACCTATCATCCACTGTCATCTGTATCACTCGCCACCTATAAAAAATATATTTTGATGAGAAATAATATAATTTTACCAAGGAGTGGAATCACATTTTAAAAAATAAATAAATAATACATTAAATTTTTTATAAACTCATAATGTTTTACCTAGCATTGAGATCATCAACCCTCGACAGGAGAGCAGGAGAGATGTTAACACTCCCGCTCCTGAAAGACGCTACATGGTCGTTGAGGTCTTCTATCGACCTTTGCAAGGGTCCCAGCCTTTCTCCGAATTTCTGAAAATAAAAAGTTTATTGATTAGGCTTAAAATTAATTTTATATTAAAAACTAGATTTTATAAATAATTAATTTTAAAAATTTTTATTAAGGGATATTATCATTTTGACAAATATCACAATCTGTAACAATCAAGTGAAATAAGTAATAGTGATACATGGTGCACATTCATTCCACATTTCATCCTATCCCCAACCAAAAGAAGATTATAATGCAATTAAAAAATGAAATAAATAAATAAATGTTACACTTTTGGGTGTGAAAAAAATGTTACACATTAAACTGTAGACCCCCCAGCCAAAAGACATATCCTTATTATTAATCATTTATAATTATTAACAAATTTAATCAGAATGAATATTCCCGAGCTTCTCTTATCACATTAGGGTTTAAACTGGATTAAGAAATTCAAGCGTGCCGCTTCATTGGTTCATGAACCAGTGTAGGCAAAGTAAGGGCGTATAAAGAGAATCAGTTCAGTAGAAGTCAAAAGGATGAACCTCTTAATAAACAGAAATGCTTAAAATCAACTACGTATACACTTCAAGAATTTTTGTGGCAGTACATAAATAAGCAGATTTGATAAAAAATGGGAAGCATTTAGAGAAAAATGTATTTGCATTAGTACATGGGTGGTTAAATTACTTGCTTAGATTATTATTTAAACATGAAAACTTAATTCATTTATTATAAGAAATCGCATCTATCTTTGAGGGTTACAAACAGATCATAATTTTCAATTATATGATGGTATTTTAGAGATACAAAATTTGACATACTTGAAGACTGTCGAGTTGGGTAGCAGCTTGGCCTGGGTCAGTAGTTGGTTGCCATGCAGCACAGGCTGTTTCCGAGGCTGCTAGCCGCCCGCTGGCCTCTTCCAAACACTTCTCAAACAATCGAACCCTCTGAAAAAGGAACAAAAAATTATGAAAACAAATGTTTGATTTTATCTTTTTAAAAAGATTAATGATACATAGAATAACTTTGGAATCGTAGAAGGTTCCAAATAAATAGAAAAGGAGTATTTTAACCATGACACATATGCAGTTCATATAAAAATAAGGAATGGAAAAGAAAATTTTTTGAAACTATTTAATTTAATATTTAGTTTAATATGTAAAATTACATACAAAATATCTTATACTGTGCTATATTATAGAACAATATTTGTATTATTAAATGTATTTTGTGTTTGCTAACTGAAGTTAATAATCTGGTATTCAAACAAATATAGCTCCGAAACGGTTGGCCCTAACAAAAAAGTTATCTAATAATAAATATTATATACTAAATTTTTGACAAGGTAGCTGCTGTTACATTTTCGATTCAAGCAACACCAACAGAGCGTGTCAAAATTTTATATTTTTGAATGTGAAAAAAATGTTACAGCAAAAAAGTATAGACCCCTAGCCAAAAGACAAATCCTTGTTAAAAAACAACAACAAAACAACGTAATTTAAATATGAATACGATGAAATACAGAATATAAGCATGAGAAAAAAAGTTATTACTATTTTTTTTTTTTAATTTATTCATTACTGAATATTGAAATCAAACAGTAAAATAAAAAAATATGAAATCATAAAAAATAAAATGTATAACAAAATGCAAACACATCAAAACAAAATTAATGTATCTTTTGAATTAATGGAACTTTTGATGTGAATATATATTATTTTAATAGAGTGTCTCTTTCATTATTCATAATTGTGTTTATTTTCTTTCTTATTTACTGTTTTATTTCAATTTACACACTGTTTAGTATAAAATACAGATAGAAAACAGGATCACAAAAAATCTAATCAGCTCATGAAACAAGCAAAAGTACTTTCTCCATTAGCAACTGAACTGATAAATGTGTTAATTTTTTACTTATATTTAGCTGTAGTTATTTGAATAGTTTAATATGATTATATTTCGCTATAACAAAAAAAAAAAAAAAAAAAAAAAAAAAAAAAAAAAAAATTCTGGTTATTTAATATAATAATTCTAAATTTGAATACCTGTCTTATTAAAAATGATACCAAGCTCATTAAATATTGTGTTAGTGTTGCCAGAAAAAAAATTCATACATATATCAAAAACAGAAAAGAAAAAAAAACACAGGAATTTATAAACTTATAACTCCATAATGAGACAATTTCTTTCTTATTAAAATTAGTCAATTTGGTATAAGTTATATTCCTAGGAATTTCTCACTTATTTACATGGTGTCTAACAATTTCAGTAATCACAATTACATGCTTCTGGAAATTCCTGATTATAGATATTTTAATACTCCTGCAATAATGATCAAAACAAATAAATCAATGCATACTTTCCTATTTTACATATCACAGTTAAAAAATTTATAATACCTTTATTATGTGTTATTTGTTATTTCAATTGAAAGAGAGACATTTTGCAACTGACTAAATTTCATAATTAAAATGACGAACGTGTTGGTAGAGATTAAAAATTTTGTTTATCCTTTATTAAAAATGAATTGGAATCCAAACATAGATATTCATTTTTCCAGAAAAATAATTCATTTATAATTTTTCCAAAGAAAATACGTCTCTGTAACTCATTCTATAATAAATATTAGTAAGGTTTTTCTCCTGAAGAAGATTCAATGATCAGTTGAAAGTTTTCGATAGGCTTTGAGGGCTTTGTGTAACATTTCAATGCCCACTATATCATTTTAATTTTGTACATATAAAGGAGTTTTCATTAAAAATTAATGCATATCAAATATAGGCTATGAAGAATTTACTGTAAATTCCAGACCACACAAAATTCCCGAAAGCCCCGAGTGGCAGACACCCTGATTTATTGTGATATTGAAAATTAACTTGTATACAAAGTTATGTAGCAGTAATTATTGATGTAGATAATATTAAATATTCGACAATGTGAAAGTAAAAACGAGAACGAGACAGCGTGTTGACTCGGAAGTTGGCGGTAGACCCAGTGAGGATGGCAACATGGCGGGTCATGAATTATTTAGTCAACAGAGAGTACCGGAACCTAACATATCTGCGGCCGCTGTTTCCTGCCGTTTGAGCAGATCGTGAAATGTCTCCGCCGAGGTCGGCATAACTGTTCCAGGGGGAAGAAACCACAACACTTCATAACTAAGTCAGCCACTGCCTCTATGATTTAGTCAAGAACCGTCAAACGGTAGTTCAAAGGTGCATGAGCATTCCTCAATTTAGGTAGATCTAAACTAAGTTTTGGGTTGGGTTTTTATCTAAAGGAAACAGATGAAATGGAAACAATAATAAAACTAAAAAAAAAAACTTAGTATGTCTCGTATATACGCTAATTAAGTCAAATTAAACTTAAAATTGTTTACTGATATCTGCTGAACAGATCCGCTACCTAGAACACCTAGAAAAACGACTTACTTGGAACCCACATACAAGACTAAAACGAGAATAAACTGCTCCTAGTTTTCGACTCCTTCAAAAGGTCATTTTTGATAAATTAATTTCTTAAATAAATTTATTTAAATAATTTAAATAAATTAATTTCTATCACAAGACCAACGCTCTAAGATGCCGATTAATTACAAAAGACTCATCTAAATGACAGTAATTACACCCATTAGGACATTCGGTGTTGAGATCTGGAGATCCACAAAACCATTAATTCATCCCGTATCCAATCCTTGCAATCCAAATTCCCTCAAAAAATCCTTAATCCTCCTTACTTTGTCACAAATAAACCATAAAGACTTTAATGCTCCATAAGTATAAAAAAAATCGTTTGGTTAGATGAGGTAAATAAGTAGGAATCTAGGATGGTAGGAATACATTAAATTTCTTCAGCCGCTGTTGCAGTGAGTATTAGCCTCAATGATATTTCCTCGCAAAGCTGTCATTTTTAATCTGGTACCATTGCACAGATTATGAGGTTAAAGTTCACATAAAAACATCCAATTTTTAATTTAAATATATGAATTGGTAATCCAAATTCCATATGTCGCACAATATATTTATCTCTTTCTAATAACAATTTTAGTAAATTTTCAATCAATTTCAAGCTCTAAATAACAGCGTACCATTGTGATCTACACATTTATCGCATTTTAATAGACAGGTTGGAACAAGCATTACTATTAAAACAATCCAATTTCTTTGCTGTTCTGGCCAACTTAGAAACATGGATCATAATATACTGATCGCAATGACCTATAAATGGTCCAAAACTGTTGTTGATCCAAAGGGACTCTTGACTAATCGGAAGACGAGTACTAACAAGAAATAATGGAAGTAGTCCAAGCAACCCAGCCAGTGCCAGGAGTGAGTCAGCTCCGAACAAGAGGCAACCTCTAAATCTTAGCGGATATTTCACCTAGACCAGCACGAATCGTCTCAACGGGCATCATTCTGCCAAAATCCTCGTTGAACAGGGTTCTTTGTCATTCCCGTCCAACGATGGCATATGAATGGCTTTGATAAATGGCCTCTTTAGTTCCGACATTAATTATAAAAGCATATTTTAAACCGTGAAATATAACTTGGCTACCTAGATGAAATATTATTCAACAGTGTAGAAGTAGAATTGAATAAAATTAATAACACAAAAACATAACGATCTCCCACATTATTGATGTTATTAAAAATCTGTAATAAGACTTCGGTGTCCGAGCTTGCAGGAGTGCCTCATAGATTTGACCCCTAGTGGAATAGGGTTCGATTTTAGCATTTTAAGGTTGAATTCCTGATTTTATTTTATTTTTTTTTTTGATATTTTTAAACCAACAAAATAAATCACGACCTCCCTACGGCTAGAAAAGATAGATGACTAGCAGAACAAATCTATTTCTATCCCTAGTTGGAAAATCCTATGGCGTTATATCCAATAAACAACTACTATTAACAGTTTTTGTATCGAAAAGTTAATTATATACTATCATTATGGTTTACATTCAAAGGACGGAACATAGACAAAGGACAAAGTACCAGGCGAGAAAGTACTACAATCGCGTAAACAGATAACAAGTTCGAATCCGGAAGTGGCAGGGTGGTATGAAATGATTAGGATTTCTAACTCCATACCATCGAAGCCAAGGAAATCCAGTGATGACGAAATGGAAAGGAACGGCAGAAACGTTAATAACCAATAAGATAAAACACCTAAAGGTTTTACAAGGAGATATAATTTCTTAATATTTTTTCATTGACTGTATGATCTAACAATAGAACCATATCATACACTTCAAAAGTTGAATATCCATAACAACGATAGGGCTTTAACAGTAATTTTAATTATATATATATATATGAAATTTGAATGTATACAATAAACATGTAAATACGATAAATAAATTATCCGTACCGTCTAGGAGCTATGTTGGTTTGAATGAAAAATAAAAAGGAGAAAACATATAAGAATCGACGGTTTTTCAAAAACAATGTTTTTAAATTGGCTCTTTTTTCTCCTTGTAGGTACTGTAACTGAGTTACATTTTAAGGAATCAATGAATGATAAATTTAGATTTGGATAATCTTTATTTCATTTACTTATTATTAGATGGTGCGGGTTCACCTTTTCTTTGAGTCGGCCTGACCTAACAACTAAAACTAAATATATATATATATATATATATATATATATATATATATATATATATATATATATATATATATATATAGTATATTATAATATAATAATAATATAGTATAATATAATATATATATATAACTTTGGGAAACTGGACTTTCTATAATTTTATTGAATAAGTTATTCCCAGACAATGGTAATTTTGATTGGAAATTTAAATACGTTAGGTTTACAATTTCTTTTATGGTCAATAATTGAAGCTGTTCATTTATTAATTCTGTCTTTTTATTTTCAAATGCCATCCCCTTATCTATTTTTCTAATAATTCCATATTTGAATGATTCCAATCGTTTTGCCATTGTCGTAGACAGATGCAGTTGCATCGGTGCTCCATAGAGTAATGCCGGCGTCGATTTTCAATTTTTAAATCGATTTCCTGACATCCTTATCGGGAATGGAAAAAATCAGTATCGACACATTTCTATTGATAACCTATATGTTGTTATCCTGAATATTATGTTACTCTATTTTTGTCCTGTTCTATAAATAGATAAACTCCGATAGACAGAAGGAGACTAGCACAGAGGGAGATCTATTTTGGCCTAGCGGTGGAACAGCACTTTTAGACTGTTTCCTTTGGCTCAAAGGAGAGCGCCTCTACCTCTCTAGTTCCTCTTGGTAATTTGTTTTAATTAGTTAACCTACCCAAACTAATCGCTCAGGGTATAACAAACAAATTCTTCTCCTGTTTTTTTGTTTTCCTGCAAATACTTAAATCATTGGCCTCCTCCGTGTGTCTACATTGGCCTATGGAGATTTATGAGAAACGAGAGGAATAAATTTTTAATTCCACTAGTAAAAGAATTCAACCACATACTTAAGCGTATACTAATTAGCTATGAAGATTTTATAGGAACCAGCATAATTAGAACAAAACAAAATATATTAAACTACAAATCAGCAGAATCTTGGGTACAGTACTTTGTAAGGACTTTCAAGGCCAACAGTCGTAAAAGGAGATTTGGCCAAAATCATGCTCAACCGCTACAGTTTTTCTCCAATTGAGGGTGCTCATTATATAGAGGCTAAGTGTGCCCCGGGGAATGTCTCCCGATCTTGAGTTTGAAACACGGCTAAAATGAAAGAAAATAAATTTTTTGGCCACATCCAGACTTGAACTTAGGAATCAGAACCCCCTGAGCTTCCCTACCACTTATAAAAACATTATTGCTAATTATAAATTCCAACATTTTGACTAAAATAAAGGCTACAAAACAGATATGCAAGATGAAAAAAAAAGATAAAAAAAAAAGGTAATCGACAAAATACAGAAAAAGATAAAAAAAAAAAAAAAAAAAATAGTGAAAGAAAACTAATAAAGATATTATATTAGGTTTGTTGATAGAGAAAAGAAAAAAATTGTATTTTTCTATTTCATATTCCTTTTTGTTAAAAAAAGGCTATAATTATCAATAAAAATATCAAATATAACATAGATCTAAATAAAAATAAATTTCTATTTTCAAAAGAATTTCACAAAATATATCGTTTATTAAAATGAACTCAATAACCTATAATAAACAGGATTCTCGTATTTTCATTAACTTCCTTAGTTAACTTTTTCTTTTTTTTTTTTTCTTTTTCTTTTTGTCTGTTTTATTATTAATTTATCTACAAATCCGTTTTAACCCAGATAATGGCCAACAATGTCATGCCCGAAATGTTGGAAAATAAATAAATTTATGTTGAACTAAAATTGTTTTTATTATTCAAACTTGATTGATCTCTTTAAAATATAAAACCCCATCATAGAACCTACAGTCCAACAACCACTGTTTACAATATACGTTAATTAGTTATTTCTATTTCAATTTACATATTTTTCTATAATATCAGCACCCTTTAAAAGATAAACAATTTTTAAATACATTGAAAGATTAATTTAAATTAATTTATATGATTGAAGTAGGTTTATATGTACCCTGAGATAAGAACTATTCAGGTGAATGAATTTAAAATATTAAATTCGGATATTACATAAAATATAAAATAAAACTTATAAAAAGGATAAATATTTGGCAAACAACACAGATACTAGGGATGTGTAAAAAATAAAAAACAAATTTTGTCGTCTAATTTTTTTTTTTCCATTCCCTTTTAGCAACCATGACAGAAGTACAATATTTGCCCTCAACTAACTGGATAGATTTAATTATTTTATGTAAATTATGCCGTCGAGTAGACTAGCCTCCCTGGAAAAGGGTAGATAAGGGATATGATTAATGAGTGTTACTCTTCATTATTATTCGGTGTAAACATAAAATTCCTATATAACAATGTAACATAAAATTTTATTATGTTGATAAATATACATTACTAATGTATATATAATATCACCATTATTAAAACCAAGTCAGATGTGGAAGAATATAGATTCACATTAGGCTCTTGTAATAGAGATAATGAAATTGTGCTAATTGTTTAAACAATTAGCACAATTAAATAATGTATATTTTACTTACAAATATGTAACCCAGATAAGAGACACTGACATGAATGGTAGCTATATGTTTTAGTAAAATAATATTACGACATAAGTATTCAGAAATTTTGTTTATACAGCCTTCCATAGACTTAAAAACATAAAGTTATTTCTAAATAATTGCATGTTTTAGAAATATTTTTTGCAAAAAATATTACAATCTATGAATCTTTTACTAAGCAGAGATGGCTGATAAGGGGAAGACACACTCGTCTCTCATGGACACTGTTGGCAATTTTTTTGGAGGTTCCTGGTCAAACAGCATTAGACACGTATTTTGTAGTTCTGACTAATAGCCCTCATTAAGACTCCCCCCCCCCACCAAATTAGGACATAACTGTTATCGCGCTTTCAAAATTTTAGTGAGAATGAATGAAACAATTATTATTTCATTAAAATCGGTCGAGAAGCTGAAAAAAAAAATGAAATAGCATTAAACTAATTTATTTTATATCTCGAGTTTAAAAAATGATATCGACATGATTCTTGCCCCAAAATCTTATTTTTGAGTGCAAATTTAACAAAAAATAAGTTGCTTCATAGGTTTAGGTGAATTAAATTCTAAAGAAATCTTCTTGTACGGTGTGTTGCTGATTTACCCCAAACCAGATATCAAGCATTTCATAACTCTATAACCATTCAAATCAACTAGTATCCGGTTCTATTCCAGATAACACTCCGAGGCGTCTGAAAAGAAGATGGCCTCTTTTAGTATCTTTTACTGTAGAACTTTTATTGAAGTATTACCAACGGGCAGTTGCTTTACAAGCAATTGACATAGTATTATTATCATTATCTTCACATTTGTTGAATGTGATTTTATTTTATTGTATCCAGTTGTAGTTTTCAATAAATATCTCAAAAATAAATAAATTAACTTACATCAAAATCTTCATTAATTCAATGTTATTTAAATTATTCAGGAATAAAATTAATAAATGATAATCGTTTAATAACTGATTTCTTTGTCATTAACCCCTACCTGAGATAATACTCTCCAGGACCGTTACTTGGAGTAATCAGAGTGAAAAACTGAAAATAATTACCGCCTTTAAGAATATCAAACGGAACTAGAAGGATAGTTATTAAATAATCAAAAATAATTAACAATGCATAACGATCAATTAATTAACTTACAAATTAGGATTTTTTTCATCTGTTTGCGAAAGAAAAGAACTCGCGGTATGAGCAAAAATAAGCATTATTCAATAAATATATCAGTAAACAGCCAATAGCATGTATTATCTACAACATAGAAGTTAGTTATTACTATCTCTCTTTCTCTCTCTCTCTCTCTCTCTCTCTCTCTCTCTCTCTCTCTCTATATATATATATATATATATATATATATATATATATATATATATTTTTTTTTTTTTTTTTTTTTTTTCCTTTCAAAGTAACCCTTTGAAAGGACCGTTGATTTAGGTTGTACGTTCCATACAAATGTATACTACGTACCTTAATTATCATAATTACATTTACATTGAAACTTTTACAATAATATTAAAATGATTCAGATCATTGAACATATAACAATTTTTTTAGAATATAAAAGAAACAAATAAAACATTACAAATTGATTACGAAAATTAGAAATAAAAAATATGGTCGGTCCATGGCTGATTTTAGCACATAATTTTAAATATTTAAAGGACTTTTAATAAAATGTCCTTCCACCTTCTCAGTCCTTGGTCAGTTGGTATATATATATATATATATATATATATATATATATATATATATATATATATATATTTATATACATCGAAAGGAAAAAATAATCGATGTAAAATAAATACATAATTAGGTATCACAAAACTATCGTTCTTCAGGTCAAAATCAACATCTTGACAATCTATTTGGGATTGAAAATAATTCAAAAATGGCATTCCTTTAGGACCATTCAAACCCGTTCCCTAAAAATAGATAATTCTAAATCTATTTTATATCTAAACTCAAGGCAGCTGAATTTTACAGCGAGGTGTCAAAAATCCGACCAGCTGTAGAGGATTAGCCTGAACTAGAAATAAGGTGTCCGTTGTTCACAGAACACGGCTAGATATCCTCTATAGATTACAACTACAGGATGTTTGCTTATAACAGGAGAAATCGAGTTCAGCTGTTAAAAAAGTATGTCGACAGAAAAGTAAATCATCATTTAAACTTAAAATTATCAATTTTTCGTGAAAAATTTTAAACCAGTTTGGAAATTGAACCAACTTACTACAAACAAACAATATAAAGGCAGATCCATCACAAAACTAAATTTCACATAAGCTCCAATCTCCGCCTGGTTCTACCTCCTTTTTGCAGCAAACCCTTCAATGAAATGCTTAACGTCGAAGTATTTTTCTTCAGTTTCTAGTAAAAAGCTTGAGATGATTGTTCAAGAAGTTGGACCAAACCTTTTGGTCTAAGAAGGTTTATCTTGTGCCCACTTTCGATAAATAAAGTGCATGATCCTGACTCCGTTGTAGATATCTCGAATTCAGACTTGAAATGACGGGCTTCACATGAATTTCTTATATTTTTTGAGTGCCAAATGTACATTTTTTTTAATGCTTCTCAACAAATCGCGTCTATATGCGAAAATCTCTCTTCTTTACAGTAATCATCTTGAAAGCTATTGGTTCCCGTCGTGGATTGCGAATACTGTCAGTACAGTGTTTTGGTGTTTAATATTTTTTTGCGTTTTCAGACACACCCCCTTCTCGTAACACCGAGATCGTGGCGCGTAGGACATTTCCTCTTCAAGCCAAACATTCTTCAAGTGTACGTGTTTAGCTACTGTGGGAAGTTTAATGTCGACCTTTTTTGTAGGATTGGATAATGAATTTCGTTTCCAGCGTTGGACTTTTATTTGTTAAAATATTTTTTAAACAGAACATAACAGATTCAATTTTATGTAGTAGAGGAAGAATATTATAAAAGAAACTTTTCTATTTAGACCAGCTGAGGTGTGTTTAAAGCTCTAGATAAGAAGGGAAGCAGCTGTTCGCTTAACGTTTCATTAAATAAAAGGAGCTCCAGTAGACATTGGAGGGGGGCGCGCGACTTGACGGGAGGTAGGTCCCCAGCTCCTGGGTCGTTTTGTTTTGCTTGGAGAGGTGGAGGCGCCCAGGTCACACCGCCGATGATTCATCCCTCGAATCTCTTCTCCAACAGCTGGCCAGCTGCTAGCGTATGCCAAGGCAGCTGTGAGGGCGTCTTACAGAACTGTTATTGTTCGAGGTTCAAAATGTAATAAACTTTAACCTTGTCCATGGTAATAGTTTGTTCCAAGTAGTGACAGCCATCCAACTAACTTCTTGACATGGATATGTCTTTTGGCTGAGGTCCTAACGTTTTTTACTACGTAACATTTTAACACGGTTTATCTCTGTTGGTGTTGCTCGTATCGACAACTTGACGACAGTTTCCAGATCAGAAATTTAATGAAGAATATTTTTATTATACAACAATTGTCGCTAGGACCAGCAGTTTAGGAGCTATATTGCTTTGAATGAAAAAAGTTACGTTTTAAACCCATATTTTCTCTCAACTTAGTTTATTTTGAATAGTTATCAATTATTAATTTAGTTTGATTATTTATTTAAGTAATTTGATCCCTTTAATTCTAAGCGTAAATTGAGAAAATCAGTATATTATAGATAGAAATACCCATAATCTATAGTTTTTCCCAAACAGGGAGAAATTTATATCCCTATATTTATTTTTATTAACTATTAATAATAAGACCAGAATCAACAATACGAGGCTAAATAAGAAAATATTTGACAAAGTCAGCAGCTATAAAAGTATGGGAGGATATGTAAAACAGATAAAACAGGAAATGGGCGTGTTAAAAATCACGGATAAAGACTGCTTGGAAAAAAACTAAATAAAGTTAGGGTTTTTAGGGGAAAGAGGGAAAGACGGGGAAGAGAATGGACTAAGGAAGAGCGAGAAGAACAATCCAAGGGAAGTGTAAAGAAGAATAGATGATATTCGCGTAGTCCTTGCTGGCCAATTCGTGTAAAAAAAAAAAAAAAAAAAAAAAAAAAAAGATCAGAAACCATATTCACAAATGTATATCCATCCTCTCCAAAGCTTTTGAAGTATCATCAGGAAATGAATGTGAGATACAAATATATTCACTTTTTTTTTTTGATAAGTTGGTTTGCGATATAGTCAAGAGCTTAAAGGATTTTACGAAGGGTAATGGATTGGAGATCGTTGAGGTGTGTTTGGTATCATGAATCAATTTTGGTATCATAAATCTAAGCCTAAGTCCAAAGAGGTTAGGCAATAGTCATATATAGATGAGTCTTTTGTAGTGAATCGGGACAATAGAACATTCATCTTGTAAGTGTTGAGGTAGCCAAACCGTTTTCCCGTATAAAGGTAACTTTTTTTTTTTTATTTATATCCATTTATTGAAATTTACAACTGTACAAAATATATACATCGAGCAAAATAAGTTGATTAGGATTACAATAACATGCGAAACTTGAAAAGAACTACTCATTAGTAGCCCTCAAAAAAAAAAAATTACACTAGAAGGTCTTTAGGCCATCTTCTTTTCAGACGCCTCGGAGGGTTATCGGGAACAGAATGGGAAGCAAGTTGAAGGACCAGTGGATTTGAGTAGTTATCGAGTTTACTATGAAAGGATAAGTATCTGGTTTAAAAGTAACTTAAAATTAAAACATTTTTTTTCCAACAAAGATTTTTTTCAGGATGATACTGAAGTAGGATGGCCAGTACTTGCATTATCAACTGGACTAGATTTCAGATAAGACAAAGTAGAACATTTATATTCTATTTTATCAATCCTCTATCAGAGTCAGACCGGAGAACCCTTAGAGGTATGTGAAGTGGAAACCTGATCCTTAAATGTGTAAGGAGAAATCCTGTTAGGTGTAACATCGATCTTTTTATAAAACTTTGTATTTAAATGGCCCTCCTTCTTTATCAAATACTGAATCCAGACGCCTTAGAGGTTGTAGTGATCAAGATACGATCATGACACTTTCGAGTGGAAGACAAGATAAATACCGGATAGCGATCCATTTACAAAGTTAAAAAAAGAAGTAGAAGATGGAATTTCAACTAAATTTACACGATTAAGTACTGATCTTTAGGGCTTTAATTTTAGCTGAGGTTTACATAACATCATGCAAAACGATAGAGCATAACTACGAACTATTTCTGCCAGCTGAGAGACTATAAAAAGGAAAACATAAATAGAAGAGCCGTAAAGAACACTAAACGAAACCAAAAGTACTAAACATGTTTTACACAAGGCGGCTGCTCGTGGAGTATTTATACTCTCCCGTCAGACCTGTGCAACACCTTCACCCTCTGCGCAGTCGCCAACCTTTCCTACATCGCCAATAACAAATTGTTTAAATATTTATAAATCTTTTAAATTAATACTTATTATCTGAATATTTATTATCTAATAATTACTCGACTGTCATATTGTTGTTAGATAAATAACTGCTAAAAATTATGAGCTGTTAGATAAAGATGTAATAATAGAACAGTGAACAGGTTTTGAAACGAACTTCCAGAACGACGGAGCGGGAAAGATTAAAGGGACCACCATTCCCCGTCGAAAGCTTATTCGAAATCTATACCAGCACCTACCCGGTCGCGGACAGAGGACGACAAAAGAACCAGGTGAAAGCACACTGATTAGAGGCGATGGGCCGACAAAAACCAAAACTGTGGGCGTACGTATCCTCTACGATGGCCGTACATAATCCCCCGGCCGGAGTGCCTACATCTCATTAGTTGAGTCATTAAAATGGTCACCACACTGTTGCTGTTCCCACGGTTTGTAGCGGAAGGGAGTTTTTTCTGCGAGGGGTGGCGTCCTATTATTGTCGAAACGAAGTAATGAACTGCTACGCAGTATGAAACACTTGGAAGTTAGATAAGCGGAATCTATTAATGAAACATAGATATTAAAAACCAGCTGATAGGGAACGTGTTTTAAACTTATTATTATCTCATAGCTATATATTGTAGTAATGAAGGCCCGGGATTAAAAGAAATACCTACATTAAAAAAAAACAATTAAAATTATGTACATATATATTTCCGTATTCGGTCAAAGCTTTATTGTTAATTTTATTTGTTTTTATTTTTTTGTGTATAGCACTCTCACTCAGCCTCCAATGGGTTTGACACCAGTGAAGCAGCTGAGAGAGCAGTACTGGGATCTCTTTGGACCTGGCTTGTCCCTCCATAAGTGGAGGGGCAGGCTTGTTTCGTTGATCCTTAGGCTGAGTTTATATTTTTATTATATTATTGTTTAAAATTGATCATATTTCATTATCATTGAATATATTGAGGTTTTATTTTTAATTGTATGATTGGATTCATAACATTCCATATTACTTGTTGCTTTTAAGTGAGACATTATTTACGTGATAAAAGCTTTTCCAAGAATAAAAATATATAAAGTTTTTTTGTGTAAATTAACTTTTGACGTAATGTTTATCATAGCTTTAAGTTTTAATAATAATGATTCTAATGTTAATTTATTTTCCGAAATTTGACTTTTTCCTAGATTTTCCAGGAACTTAACCCTCGCGAACTTTGGGTATTTACTGTATTTTTATGAATATTTATTTATTTATTTTGCAATTGTTCCCCTTTAGGAAAGCGATTGAACTTAATCATGATTTTAATTTCTTTATTATCTTTCTCTTTATCTCCTAAAAACTCTTCATCCTCTCTGAATGCTTCTTATTCCGCTTATCTGTCCACTTTTTTCCCAGGTTGTTGCAATATTTGCAGTTTGAAAATTGCATTTTGTTACGACACTCGGTGCGGTCTTCGAGATTTCTTATGCTGATATGTAGTAGGTCCCTTTGCACCTCTTTCAGCCAGTCTGTGCCGCATTTACTTGCTGTAATGTCGAGTATTTTCGTTGGTATTCTGGATTTATCTATCCTGTAGACGTGTGTGGAACATTTTGCTCGGAGTTTTCTGATTTCTTCTGTTATTGTGTTTGTTTTTTCATAGAGTTCATTTTCAGGTCTTTTTTAGATGAGTATTTATCTTTTATTCCTGTTTTTTTTTTTTTTTTTTTTTTTTTTTTTTTTTTTTTTTTTTTTTTTTTTGGTTAGACTGAAAAATGTGCTCCGCTATGAAGCCTAGTGACGTAAAGGTTCTGTTCAGTAAGTCTAACCTAGGCTTTTTAATTGAAATCTACATTGTTTTTTGTGTTTTTTACAACATTATGTGATTTTGTTTTTTTTCGTAGTTCAGTCCCAATGATTGCCTTAAGCCTAGCGCACACTACAGATTGATCAGAAAGAAGCGTATCGGAGCGAATTTTTCTCAAACATTGGTTAGATTGAAAAATGTGTTTCGCTATGAAGCGTACCTAGTGAGCGTTGTCACAAACTAACCAACGTAATTTTTGATGGCAAAGGTAATTAGCGACCAATGGGCGACCATTAAAGAGAATGTTTTGAAGAATCCAACTTACTAGAGATGAGCGCAGTCGTAGGCTGTTAATGACAAATGAAAATTTTAATGTCATTTTGTAGGACTACAAAATAATGACTAGACTCATGCGTCAAAAAAAGGAACAATTGATGTAAATATGCTGACACAAAAATTAATGAAATCAAACACAATTTTTACCCATTTTCAGTCAATTTTAAACGGTTGGCAGCTGAAGGTAAGGGTAAATTTTTTTGCCTGGCAAAAATGCGACCAGGGCGACCATAAAGAGGTTTGAAGAATCCAGTGAGCGCAGTCGTAGGCGTAAGACAGAAAAGTTACGTACTACTATGGACTCAATGGAATTGATGTATGCTACACAAATGCACGAGCTGAAGGTAATCCTCAAGCTAGTGATTTATTAAAGAATATAACTAGCATCACGCGCAAAGAAATACATGGGTACCTGTTCAAAACGAATGAATACAGATCAAACCCCACCACTGTCACCTTTGCAAGCACTAGCTATGTTTGTCGAAGCTGGACTCACTAGAAAACAATATAATATAATAAGAAACACAAATCTTAAATTCTTCCCCTGCTACTCAATTTTACAAAGGGCCAAGAAGACATGTTACCCTCATAAAGATTCATTTCTTGTGACAGCTACCTCTGCGGAAATAAATTTACAAGCATTGTTGAATCATACTGTCACTCGCCTACTAACACATTTAGAAGTTGTTTTAGAAACCTTAAACGAAGAGGATTCCAATTCGTTAATGATGACTATAAATGGGGATGTGATGGATCCCAGCAATCACAATATAAACAGAACTTTGCAAATGATTGTGAATCTGATGCAAACATATTTCAATCTTCTCTTGTACCGCTACAATTAACTTGTGGCTTATTTGAAAAAAACGAGTTGTTTGGCAGAATCCAACACCATCCTCGCCGCGGTATTGCCGTCCAATTAGAATTAGGTTTGTCAAGGAGAATGCAGATATTACGAATGAAGAAATACAATATGTTCAAAATTCAGCAAACCAATTAGAAGTATCGACAATTGTATTGGCACAAAGATTGTATTCTGTTAAGCATAGGTTGTTATTGACAATGGTTGACGCTAAAGTGTGTAATGCCGCAACTCAAACTACTTCTACAATGAAGTGTTATATATGTGGTGCAACATCAAAAAACATTTAATGAGTTGTCACAGATTACATCAGTTAATGAAGAATCATTACGATTTGGTTTATCTATTTTGCATTCAAGGATTCGACTATTTGAGAAAATCTGCTTCTATCAGACAATAGTGCGCGCTAGCCTCTAATTTGTGAAACGATTGCCTAATCATAATTAGCATTTAATGATAATAAACTGTAATAGTTCAAAAGCAATAAAAGAATGAAAACAATTATTAACAAATATTGATAAAGCCTGTAAGAACTAACTGCTAATCGACATAAATAAGCGAATTTCCCTCAGTTTTTCTCTTGTGTTTCCTTTCTAAAAGAAAAAGTAAATTTACGATTGGAAACAGATCTGACAGGCTGTTGATACTTGGCAGTGCTGCGGCCTACCCGAATGACGTTCAATATACAACCGCGTGATGGTTTGTTGCCGCCAACCAACTAAATAACATTGTTTAGTACACAAAGGTTTCCACAACTTCGGTACGAAAATAGTCTCAGATGTTGATTGAAACTAGATTTTTCGCTATTCGTGACATTCTGTTGAAAAAATAATTTGAAAATATAAAACATTAAACGTTATTAACCCGTGTATTTAGCTTGTGGGAAAAACTGGAAGATCGGTAAATCAATAGCAAAATCGGTAAAATAACATACTTCCAAAATAACAAAATTCCAATTTCGCAATCCATCCAAGTGAAAATAAAAACAAATTCAATAAAGACTCGGGAATAAAAATAATACATCAAGTAGAAATTACCCTAAAATTAAATATTTATGAATCATTAGAAATAATAAAATCGTTTAAATCCGATCCAAATTTTTATATAAATGACCAGATAAACATTTCCAATAGCCCCATTTTAAATTTGTTTTCTATAGGAACGAAAAAATCCAATGATAAACGCTGTCATAGGGGAAATCCCATGTTAAACCCCAAAAATTTAACCTACCTGCCCGCTTCCCCCTTCCATGATATTTATATTGAAATCAGTCAAGACAACGGCTTTAGTTTTGATTCAGATTTTTTATTCGAAGCAGGTGTATTAATAATAGGGCGTATAAAAAAAATATGACCGTTTTATCAAATTCCAGAGTTTAAAAGTCTGTAAATATCTTAATACTATTTATTTTTTACCAATGCTTGATAATTCCTTTAGAGCATTCTCTAAGCTTGTTTCTAACACTGGACTTATTAAAAAAAAAAAAAGCCTCAGTTCAGTTATTTATTTCAAAGAAGAAACATGACAGTGTCCTACCAAATTCTCGTAATTTTAAGACATTAATGGAAAAAAAATTTCACAGCCGCTGAAGCAACTCGTAAAATTATTAAATATGAAGAGGAAGGTGTCCTTGAAGAGCGCACTGCGTGGCGTTGGTTTGAAAAAATTAGAAGAGGAGATACGACGTTGGAAAGGAAGAAGGGCTCCGGGCGGCCATTAATGAATATTGATGAGGTTCTGAAGGAAGCTGTTGAGTCAAATCACAAAAGTTGAGAAAAGTTTACAGATCATCATGGGTTTGAACTCCTGCCTCGTCCACCATATAGTCCAGACCTCGCACCTTCGGATTCTAATTGTTTCTATCTATGGCACATTTTCTTCAAAGGAACAAATTTGATAATTTTGCAGAAGTTGAAAATGCTGTCCAAGAGTTCTTTGACAGCCATCCCAAGGAATGGTATCAGCGTGGCATCGAGCAATTGGCAAGCAGATAGGTAATGACGGTAGATAACAATGGACTATACTTTGAGTATTAATTGTATTTTATATCAAAGAAATAATAATACAAATATTTGTTTCAAAAACGGTCATTTTTTTTTTTATTCACCCCATTAGAAAATAATTATAAATAACTTTGACTAATAAGTATATTAAAAGCAGCATTAGTAAATATAATCCTGACTAAAGGTATAAAGAATTGTTCTTAAATAACCGAAGGCTATCGCCGGTTTGGAATGATTTCAATAAAACAAAACACGTGGAGTGAACCAGCGTCTAAACTTTACGTAATGTTCCCATCGATAAGTATTCTACAGATGAGGGTTTTCACAGAAAAATAAAGATTTTCATTTAAAGTCAATGATAACGCACACTATTTCGGAACGGATTGGAGCTACTATTCCTGTCTAACCAATGTTGAAAATTTGCTCCAATGAATGCACTTCTCTCGGATCCGTCAGTAGTGATCGCGAGCCTTAACAACTATCAAATATGTATATTTAAGTATTTAATACTAATGATATAATGGAACAGATTAAATAACAAAATATATATAAATATGTTTTATTTAAAATCCGAGTTCCTCACGATTTTAAACAGAGTAAGTATATCGTTAATGATTTATACGGATATACACATAACAAAGAACTGATAGGCAGGATATTAAAAGTAAAAAAAGAAGTAACAAACTTTTGTTATCCCCTTATGCTGATAATATTGAAAGTAAACATAATATAATAAATAAAAAAAAAAAATTTATCTAAAAACTCAATTTCTCCCTGCTGACTGGAAAAAACGATAGATCATGGAAATGTTTATCTATAATCTACTGCTTCTGAAAAGGAAACTGTCGGCAAATTTTCGATTCGAGCAACATCAATAGAGCAAGAGAGTGTCAAAAATCTTTAACACTTGAAAAATGTAGGCAAAATGTTAATTTTTTATTCAAACCAAATAAAAAAAAATAAATAAATATATATATATATAGGATATATATATATATATATATATATATATATATAAGAAAATACAGGAATAGGCAGTGAAGAAGACAGAGCGAAAATCATCAGACAGATATTGGGGCTGAATAAGACAGACAAAGGATATAGGCTAAGAAGCAGATAAGAGACTGAAGAAACATCAAACATACTTCACGACATGAAGAGAAGGTTGAGATTTTTTGGAAACATCAAGAGGATGGACAACTCACCTCTAACTAAACCGATTATGGAATATACAGCAAATATCAAAAATATGGGATGGATAGCTGAAGTAAGGAATGGCCTAGGGAAGCTGGAATAACAGAGAGAGGTATAACAAACAACAAAATTCAGACATAAGGTAGACAAATGGAAAGACTGTGGAAAAGAAAATGAAAACAGTAACCAAATAGTCGGAAGATAGGAAAGATCAAAAAGGCTCAAAATAAGTGAATGCTTTGCGTAGTCCTCAGAGGCTCATCCCCCCCCCCAAAAAAAAATAAAAAAATAATAATAATAAATAAATAAATTAAAAAAACCATAGTAGGACAGTTAATCAGCCATTTTTGTGCTGCTTATTCGACAAAACCATTCTCTATGACGAGTTTAATAAATAGTATAAGTCAAGAATATTTGTAATAAGTTAAATAAATAGTATTAGTAAAGAATTTTGTAAGTATTTAGTTTTTAGTCCCTAGACAGGTACTAAGTTCAGTACCAAGAGTTCTCAAGGTCCATCAGTCAACAGCCAAGTTACGGGTCTGCCCGTCAACAAACATAATAAAACCAGAAACAATATTCATCATTTCGCGATACAAGTAAAGTCTGACGGAAAATGAAAATATAAACACAAAACTGTTCCAGAAAATCTGTCGCCCCATTTGTTATAAAGATCTTAGACCACACCAGAATATAATTTCGAACGCGTTCATTCACAGCTAACGGACTGTATAATAGCTTGGGCCCATTCCAGGGCCCTTTTATATCGTCTTCTAGTTCCCAACTTACAAAAGGAACCACTCAAAAGTATTTTGGGATCGGGCATAAACAGAATCCGGCCAGTCGATGTCGGAAAACAACACGGAAATATTACAAGGGCCCTGCAGGTGTGTTTATGTTGGCATTACTGCAGAGGAACGGTCTGACAGGTCAATATGAATATATATATTACCAATAGTGTAGAAAAAATATTGTTTATAATGTTTGCAACAATGTAATCAGATTATTGTTCAAAAACAGGGTTAAATGAGAAAAAATATATCTATTTTGTCGGAACTATTGATAATTTCAATATAACTATTGAATTATGTCGGAACCCAAAGCATTAAACTAAAAAGTAATATGGAGATATATCGAAACATTGAAAGGTTGAGTGATGTAATGAGATAACGTAGATTGACGTTTTGTGGGCATTTGATAAGAATGGAAGAAATAAGACTGACGAAGAAAATTTTCCAACACAGCCTCCAATAACAGAAAAAGAATACATGGATACGAATGGTAAAGGAGGATATGAGGTTGGCAAATGTACAGTGGAATTTAATGTGGGATAGAGCCCAATTTCGGACAGTAGCCAAAAGGATCAAATTTCCGGAAATGGTTAAAACACAAATTAATAGACGGTGGTCAGATGAAGGAAGAAAGCATTAGGCTGAGGTAATGAAGAGATATTGGAGGGAACGGAAGAGCAAGAAATGAATTGTTGAGCGTGGTCCACAGCTACCCGAAGTGGTAAGAAGAAGAACGGAATAATATCTTTGCAGCTCAGCAGAAATTCAAAATACCATGGATGTTCAACCAGCCTGTACAAATACATTTAATAAAGATCTTAGATATCTAACTATTGAATTATGTCGGAACCCAAAGCATCCACATAATACAACCATAAACGAAATAATATCAGCTTTATCAGAACTAAATCGCCGAAAATCAAGTGGAAACTTTGGTGTAAGTTCCTCCTTACTGTTTATATAATATCATCAAGTTAATTTTGTCAGCATTTTTTATATAATAAATTTTAGATCAAGGAGAAGATGTGGCGCTGTAATAGAACCAATAAATTTTCATAGATTTGAATAGAATTTTGTCAAGTTTATAGTCCTGAGGGTGAACAATATATATTTATAATTACAACTAAAACCCATGGTAGGTTCAGTAGTTGTTATGGTTGTACTATTTCTCGGCCAACGGTTGCGCAAGAATGAGATTTGGCCAAAACCATGCTTGAACCGCCAGGTTTTCCCCTATTAAAATTACCCACTTTATTGAGGTTAGGTGTGTCCGTGGAGAGTCTTCCGACCCTTAAATAGATTCTGGAGCGAAATAATGGAAATTAAATTTTCTGCTTCTATTCGAACTCGAATTCACGCCCGGGAGTCCAGTCTAGCAGTGCCTTATTCATTCAGTTCCCTCATTCCCCTTAATTTATATTGACAGCCACCTCATATTTATGGTTAAAAATTATTTTATAATTTTATCAATTACAAATAGAAAATAAATTGAATGATCAATAATCATTACAAACTATGAAAGGAAAAAATATATTCCAAAAAAATCGTTTTAAGTAATAAAAAACCTTCCATAACTTTGTATTCTTTTTTACTAAGGAGTAATGCGCATAGGTTATCAACTTAATAAAATCACAGTGAGAAGGTCGATTCGTACCGGGAGTCTACAACAGAATAAATTACAAGCTGCCCAGGCCGGATTCGGATAGGGGACATAGATATTACAGCGCGATCCGTATGTTTCAGTGGGAAACAGGGACTGCCAACACATGAAGACAGATTGTACACAACAGGGAGTATTTTTTTATTTTTAGAATGAAATGATCTCCTAATAAGGCTACATTTCCAAGGCACCAAATAAAGAATAGCTAGCCCACGCTGCGGCGCCATCAGGAATGTTCCGTCCATCTGGATTAGTCAAATAGAGGCATAGGCATCTATCTTTGGAATCCGTTACAACTATTATTTGAATATTCAGAATATTAAAATAATTTAATAGTATAACCTGGGAAAGTATATAGAACGATAACTATATAAAAATATATATCATACATGTATGTATATAAATTTTAAGGGTATTGACAGAGATTTCACATAAAACTGATTCAATCATAAAAGTTCTGAACTTCATAAATAAAATATGCAGTCACCAAGAAAAAGAAATATTATATCAGAGTCTTGCCCTAGAAAATTCTATTAGATAAATAAACGAAATATGAATAAAAAAATATTTAAATATTTTCAGTAAGTGATCATAAAACTAATAATAAAATTATAAATTTCATATTAATACTCCAGTAAAATAAGGCTCCAAAAAGCAAATTTAGAAAAAAAAACTGCCGAACTTTTATTTTCAACGGATCTTTATCTTTTTTTGGGTGCTGAATCCGAAACTGAAGTTTGCTACCACGGCAGCCGTCGGCTTCATACCCAAAACCGCAAAAAAAAAAAAATAAATAAAAAAAATACCGACTTTTATCAATAACTGGAAAATGAAGTTTTTTACGAAGAAATTAAAAATATACAAATATTAATTGTAGCTAGAACCAATACCATCTAAATAAAAAAAAAGAACTCCGAAATTGTACCATTTTTCGCAAAGTTGTAGTCTTAGGAAAAATTGTAGAAAATTGGCCAACTTGCGGTCAGGCCCATTTCTCCGCGAAAACACTTTATTGTGTTTGTCGTACTCTTTTGGCTATGATTCCGAAACTATTAATCCGATTCAAAATTACTTTTTTTCAATTTAAAGCTGGTTAAATTTACTATTAGACTGCTATATATGAAGTTATAATCAAGTCCCTTAAGCCAGGATCTGACGATTTTTGGCAGCCGAAGGACATTCTTGGACACTCTCCTTCCCCACTTCGAATTAGTTTTCGTCCTTAAGGATACTATTTTAAAATGGCAGAAAGACATCTTTGGGCCATATATATATACTATTTTTCGTCATTAAGGATAATATGTCGAAATAATTCAGGATTAAACGCTTTTTAAGTTTTCCGAAAGATATTTTGCTACTGTTGTCCTTTTAGATTTTGGACTTCAGGATACTATTTCGAATTATTTCAGTATTTAACGGTTCTTAAGATGGCGGAAGGATATTCCAAATCCTAGCTGTGAAAAAAACTTCACACCAAAAAAGCATAGACCCCAGCCAAAGGACATCCATGTCAATAAATCAGATTTATCATTATGAGCATGGTTTAGAGTTTCCACTTTAACCAATTTTTTTTTTTTTTTTTTTTTTTTTTTTTTTTTCAGATTTTAATTCACACCTGTTATTAGGGTAACAATCAGTGAATGTGATGAAATTGAATACTTCAGGCCTTGTATGCGTGTGGGAGACAAGTATTCAATAGTACCTCCTCCTGGCATGAATTAAAGAGATTTATTTGAGCAAATCTCTCATCCAGCTTCTTTTAAGCCTTCTGAGAGTATTTCCAGGTTTGTCAGTCGTGGCCATGTCATTAACGAGTATGTTGTCATGTCCATGAAGTCTATCATGAAATCGTCTATAAAGTCATGTATATGTTCCTTTACTGTGGGAATTTCTAAATCAGTGTGAAGTGTGTGGTTTAAAACGTACCAAGGTGATTTCGTGATTAATCTGAGTAATTTTGATTGGAATATTTGTATTTTTTGCAGTCCCGTATATTTGAGTGGCGTAAGTCCATATGGGTTTAAGTAAGTAAGTGTATGTATTCAGTCGTTGTCGGAGTTTTAATGTCGACCGTTTGTGAAGCATTGGATACAGAAGTTTTAATCTTTTGGTTAGACTGAGACGTTTTTGTTTTACGTGTGGGCCCAATTAGTATCATTAACTGTATACAATTTCTACTTTTTGCTTCTAATAATTTATTATTCTTAAATCATTAGAGATGGTTATAGAAAATAAGAGAAAAAACGATTAGACATTTTAAATACTGTTAAGGGCATAATAGATCAGTAATTGCAGTTCAGAATCTGCTAGGCTAACTCGCTGAAGACGGTGTCAGGCATCAAATGGTGTTTTCCTGTGGCGCAATATTGAAGAAGAGATCCGGTTTGCCCTGGATGGCCGAGTCCATTCGGGGAAAAAGAAAAAAAGTAGTTCCCTCTGGGGCGGGCTGCCGGCGCGGTGGGATACTCGAGCCTTCATACTGTGCAACCTATCAATTAATCTCTGCACTCTGATAAAATGATGCAAATCACGTATATGAATTATGAAGAGTTTATGAAGACTGACACTTGGTAAAGTAACTATATGCTCCAACATTTTGTAAATTATACAATTTTTAAGTTAAAAGTTTCATGCTCATAATCCTGATTAAAATTAAGAATAAACGCTAGAGTAAAGTTGGCCATACATCAAAGATAGATTCCCTTAAAATAGTTATTATATGGGCCAAAAGGGTAGGTCATAATAATTTATTTATAAAATGGCATATCAATATATTGACAACATCCATTTTTTTTTCTTTTTAAAAATTAAAATGAATTTTTTTTTTCAAGATTTGACAGTCAAATTTACTCCTTTATATTTGAAAACCTTAAAGATACTTCATCTAATTAATTTCATAATGTCAACATTTCTTTTACAATTTTTTTTTTTCAGCCTTTGAATTTTGTTTGGGGTCATTGGTTCATAATCTTACTGGAGGTCAAAGATCAAAGATAGTTTTTTCATCTCAATAATAAATGGACTAATACTAATAAAAAAAAAGAAGATAAGATACTTTTGAAAAAACACCGACTTATTTATCATTGTCAAGAGTACATAACATTTTGCTAAAGAATACGTTTAAGAGTGCTTTCACATCCCTATAAGACACGCTGAACATCTGTGCCGTTAAACTCAAACCTTTAGAATTTAAGCATGCCATTTTAAACATTTTTTTTTAAATATAGTTGAAAGTAAAAAGTAATAAATAGATTGACCTCAATCTTAAAATACGCCTGAAAATACTACTTACTGGCGTTTATGAAAAAAAAGATAATTTTTTTTAATTAACACTAAAACTACTTGACGGGCGAAATGATCCTTTTCGGAATTTTCGGAGAGAATTTCTACGAAACAACATTCATTTGCTTTTTGACTTAACTAATTTTTTTTTTTTAAATATCTCAAAATTGTTTTTTCAATATCTACCTACTCCTCTTTCATTGTTGATTACAGAAACATTTTGGGTACAAAAAAGTATACATAAAATGTCGGTTGTTTCAGAGTTAAAATCGATCTATTATTCACGTTTAACCAATAACATAGAAAGTAGTCTATGCGTCGGAATTGTTATAGTATGCAAAATCACGGAGACCGTTAAAAAAAAAAACTCCGTTTGGCATACAGGAGTAGAATTAATATATTATTTGGTAATTTCAGAAGGCACATGAACAAAATCAAAAATATTACCAAGTGATGTATTTTTACAAATATAATAATCAATATTAAACAAAAAATTAATTGAAAGTCCGACAAGAATTTTAATTTTTTTAATCTTTGATTTGTAGTTTTATTTTTTATTATTTTTATTATTAATCATTATTAAATTAGGTCATTTATTTTAGGAAATTAGTCAAATAGCATGGATTAAATTTTAGTTTAAAACAATAAATTTGTTCTTAACTCTGTCATATGCCCTTCTTAATAAAGAATATGGGGACTTAAACATAAAAAGAAAAATGAAAACGAAAAAAAAACATTGAGGAAATTTTTTGTCTGACAGTACATATAATTTCTGATTAATAAAAAAAAAATATAAAAAACTTCGTGATGGATGATGGATATAAATCAGAATCTTTACAAATGTTCTATTATATAAAATTTAAAAAAAAATAATCAATAATTTCTGGAACGAAGAAATCGGAGATAGTGAAATATAAAATTTCTGAATAATTTAATCAGATGAGGAAGAGAGGAAGCAAACAGATGTCTTGAACGGTATAGAGGGTGTGTACAGCTGGTGTCCCTCCTCTCCTTAGAAGTGGGGGTCAACTCACTTCTTGAGCTGTCTATTATATTTTATGTGAGTCAATATTAAAGGCTTAGCAGCAAAAGAATATGCTCAAATAAAATTCAACTTAAATGTAAATAAAATAAAATTTCATACGGTAAAAGTAAAGCATAAAAAAAAAATTATAATCTAGAATCTGTCGCCAAATATTCGATCCGAGCATCACCAACACAGCTAGAGCTTGTCAAAATATTACATTTCTAAGTGTGACAAAAACGTTACACAAAAAAAGTAAGGACCCCCCAGTAAAAATACATATCCAGCCTAAAAGACAATAAGTTTTCTTAAAATAAGGGGAGAATAAAAAATTGCCCAAATATCAGTAAAAAGCTTAGGCTGTACGATCGGCTAAAAACGAAACACCTGCACGGAAACTTGATTGTATGTGTTTATAGCAAGGATGTTATTCTTGTCATCATCTAAAAAAAGTCTGTTTTAACATATACGTTAAACAGGATGCAGCATAACGTCTTCTAGATTTTGGGATACCTGCCAAAACCGTTAGATCTGTTGAAACTATATTTTATAGTAAATATGATTTTTTTTTGTTTGTTCTATTATTACTTCAAAGAATTACTAAAATATTTCTAATTTTTTCCAGGTTAAGAAAAAAAAAAATCTCAAACAGAATTTGAGTTTTAAATCTCATCAAATAACCTTTACCCTTCGTTGCAAACCTATGATTTCCTGTCCTGCAGTATCGTTTTATAATATCCCCCTGATACATGATGAACAGCTCTACTATCTAGGACTCCAACTTGACAAACGTTTAACTTAGGAACCACATACACATCGAAAAGGAGAGGAAACTGCTCATCGTTTTCGACTTCTTCAGCAATTTTTAGACTAACGTTCAAAACTACCGATTTACCATAAAAGACTTATTTACAAGACAGTTATCAGATCTAATTGGATATATTGAGTTGAGCTTTGAGGCTGCAGTATACCATATAATTCATCTCGCATCCAATCCTTTCAATTCAAAATCCTTAATGCTCCTTACTTTGTCACAAATAAACTTATCCATTAAGACCTTAGTGTTCCATATGGTGCTGATATAACCAAAACCAGATACCTATCCTTTTAATGTAAATTATATAACCATCCGAATCCACTAGTCTCTCAACTTTCGCAATCAATTTCTGACTATCCTTCGGGGCGTCTGAAAAGAAGATTGCCAGGGGACCTTCTAAAGTCGAACTTTTGTTGAAAAGCTACCATTCCCTAGTTCCTTCACAAGCAATTTTCATGTTATTCAGAACGTTATTATAAAATTATAAGTTTTTTTTTTTGTTTATTTTTAGGTACAGTTGTAAATTTCATTACATGGATAAATAAATAAAATAAAACAATATGAGTTTTAAAGTTCAATTTGATAAGAATCGTCGCTAGAATTTCAGCTTTCAAAAAGGCTCAAAGAAATACCAACAGTACAATGACAGACCTAATGAACTGAACTCCCAAACGTGAAAGCACGGGTATTTAACTGCTTGCGCAATGGCGATGAAAAGCTGAGCTTAATGATCAAGTGTCATAATCGAACGAGATTTCGAAACGGCAGAAACACATCATTCGTGTTACCATCACCATATTTATAACCATGGTTGGAGTAAAGCCAATGTACCATGTAAACAAAAACAATTTAATATAGATCTAATTCTTTATTCCTTGACAATATCCGCATAGATTACATGTTGAAATATCACACCGGGGTCGAATTCGAGAATGAAGATTCTAGTGTAAATAGGGAAGCAAAATCTTATCTTATAGGTAAATAAAACAAAAAACAACTACCAGCCGTTTAAAGTATATAGTGATTAATTTTAATTTAATACATAATATAAAATTAAATAATTAAATTATTTCTCTTTCAATTGTGCCCTACATAAAAAAAAAAATTATATCAATTTATTGAAATTTACAACTGTACAAATATAAACATCAAGTAAATGAGCTGATAACGATTTCAATAACGTGTCAAAACTTGAAAAGAACTACTCATCAGTAGCACTCAATAAAAATTCTATACTAGAAAATCTCTAGGCCATCTTCTTTTCAGACGCCTCGGAAGATTATCGGGAATGGAGTGGGAAGCAAGTTGAGAAACTAATGGATTTGAGTGGCTATGGAGCTTCCTATGAAAGGACAGGAATCTGGTTTGGTTTCTATTTTTTCTTTCTCTTTTTCTATTATTTATTATATTTTGTATCTTGTATAGATAGAGGTATTTTTTTTCTATATACCAATTTATTGAAATTCACAACTGTACAAATATTTGTATCATCTTAGTCACATCCAATTTTTTGTTATTTTAGCACTGATGAAGACCTGCAAGGCAGGTTGAAACGTCGGCACGCCAAACATAAAGTTTTTATTTAAAAACTTGGACGTATTTATTTACTTGACTGCACCCCTGACCATTTCTTCACTTACATTACTAATATATACATTAAGTAAATGAGCTAATAACGATATCAATAAAATGTCAAAACTTGAAAAGAACTACTCATCTGTAGCACTTCAATAAAAATTCTAAACTATAAGATCTCTAGGCCATCTTCTTTTCAGACACCTCGGAGGGTTATCGGGAATGGAGTGGGAAGCAAGTTGAGAAACTAATGGATTTGAGAGGTTATGGAGCTTATGATGAAAGCATAGGTATCTGGTGTGGGCTAACTAGGCTAACATATGGAACATTAAGCTCTTTATGGATAAGTTTATTGGTGACAAAGAACGGGCTATCAACTCCGTAAGTTTTGTAAATAAGTCTTTTGTAATGAATTGGGAGCTTTGATCGTTTGTTTAGTAAATGTTGGAGTAGTCTGTAACGACGAGCAGTTGTACCAATTAAAAAATAATAATTTAAATTTAGATAATATAATTAAATGTTTTAAATCAATTTAGTTGTTTTTATTAGAGTTTACAGAGCCGATAAATATTATACTTGTTAAATAACATTGTTATTCAAATTTTAACGTGGCGCAGACACCGCAATGTTTTCAATGCGTTTTGTCAGTATATCAAGGCGGTGGTATACAATGTTGATCTCTTGCTTTAAAAATAAATGAGTTCCACAGAAATACCTATTTTTTTTTTTAATTTTTGTAGTTATAAGAACTTTAAACAATTTCCCACAAAGTGGATTACAAATATTTATTTTTTTATAGCTGTTAGGACACTCTGCATTAATGATAAGACCAAACCTTAAACTAACCAACATTAAGTAACATATGAATATATCATAAAATGTAACCATTTGATTAAATGATTAAACTACTTTTTGAAGCGACCAATTCTATGTCTGGTCATGACATAAATTTAGGTTTTAAGGGTTAAAATTGATTATTACACCCATTCCATATATGCTGCAGATTTTCAAATAAAATATTTAGGGTGAATAAAATAAAAGATTAGGAAAATCAGATTGGCTGGATCAAAGAAAAATTTAAGTAGAAAGGAACTAAATACCAATAGGCGATATGGTAAAAGTTAAAATGCCCGAAATGTAAAAAAAATAAATAAACAAATAAAAAAAAAATAAATAAACGAATCTTATAGCTGAAATTTTCCATTTTTAACGGCTTTACTTTCCCCAATCAAAAATATGCCAACTTAAAGTAATGTCAGTAAACAACATATAAAGAAAAAAATCACATTTACCAAATTTCGAAAATAGTAAGTACCATTCCATTGAAGATATTTCTAGGTTGGGAATCCGTATCCTATCTGACTTAAAGATTCAGAGACGTATAGGAGTAGGTAATATTTTTTTCTAATAAACTTTCAATAAGATTATAAGAAATTCTTAAAAATAAAAATAACAGATTTACATTGTTCTTGCTGACTATAAAGCCTAGTCTAGTTATCAAAGCATATTTTTTTTTTGCAAATGCTAATAAGCAACATAATTAATATTGCACAATTTTGATTACATACTTGCTACATGCTATTAATAAAACAAATCTCTGGGACAAAGATAGTGATACGATTAGATTAATCTCAAGTTTCGGGTCAAGTGAAATGCACAATGCAATGATTGCAATAATAGAGATTCAACGATAGATACTCAACTAATACAATCAAATATTAACTAAAACGGTTTCTTTCTTAGTAGTAGAAATGCGATTCTTAAGTAATAATAATATAAAATTATTACTATTACTATTATTATCATGTAATGTAATAAAAAATTGAAGAATGTTCAAGTATGTTTTTAAAAATATATATAAAAAAGCTGTAACACTACAAGCCTAAAAAGGTCGTTTCCGCATTCAAAGGTACCCAATTTATAGAGGCCGGGTGTGCCCCAAGAAGGTTCCCCAAACCCCATGGTCGATTCTTGGCTGATATAACAGAATAAATAATTATCTGCCTCAGCCAGAATCAAACCTGAGTCCTAGAGAAAGGAGTTCAGTGGCAAACCCAATGAGCTAATTCGCCTCCTATTATAATAGTGTCAAATAAAAAAATATATATTACTATACATTTAAAAACCCAAACTCCATAATGGTAATAATTTAAAAAATAACATAAATAAATACAAGCTAGATAAATTCTTTTAATCCACAGAATATTATTATTTTATTTATTTATTTATTTTTTTTTAGGAGGGAGATATATTATTTACGAATGTTTCAGTTCATATGTGTAACGACATATTTTGTAATCCAAATAGACAGTTGACAGATAATGCTTCTGAACAATTAAATTTAAAAAAAAAATACACGATAATATATGGATATGTTTAATATTAGAATAAAAATATTTACTTAATTTGAGTTAATTTTAAATCATAATTAATTGAACAATAGTAAAGACTCCAAGGTTTTTACTGACTCAAACAAAAAAATTAAAATAATGAATAATAATTATCAGTTCCGTGATAATTCAGTAACCAGTTTAATTCGGTCACCGATGACTTTCTCCAAACCACCATATATAAAAATTCCTTAAGAAATGCCTTTTACATCTTAAAAATAGGTGATTGTAAATATTTTAGCCGTTGATTATATTTATAGTTTGAATCGAAACCGTTATAAATCCAGTATTAAATAGTTTTAGAGATTTTAACGAATTTTTTATCGTGACTAATTATGTAAACATTTATGAACAATCTAATAAAAAAATAATGTATTATTGTTATTTTACAGAAATATAGGAATAAATTTATATATATATATATATATATATATATATATATATATATATATATATATATATATATATATATATATATATATATATATATATGTATATAAAATTAAACTTGCAAGAACAGAAATTCGTAAATACACAAAAAAAAAAAAAAAATTTTTTTTTTTTTTTTTAATTGATCTAATTGGTTATACTTTTAAAACGGCAAATCAAAGCCATAAGATAAATAAATTTATTTTTTCTTTGAGTGTAATAGAGATGTTGGGGACAGCTCATCAGAGCATCCACAAAGATCATTAATGACTGTGAGCAGACGGCCAAGCAATTAACACTCAATTATGACTGACTCAGGACAATGAAGAAGTGCGTAATCTTAATGTGATACAAAATAAAATGTTCGTAACCTCATATTAATAACATAAAATAAATATAATGTTTTTCGTATATTAATAAAAGAAAATATAAAAAACATATTTATAAATCCAAAAATTTTAAGTAGCTCTAAACAGCTAGCTTTAAAAATGGCCAAGGAAGAAGTAATATAATTATGAATAAATATAAAAAATACAGAACAGTTTAGAAACTAAATAAAAGCATTATATTAATATATGTTAAAAATTCTATTCACTATTCACAAAAAAAAATCAAATAATCTATTTATTTTCCATTGTTTGCTAATGGGAACGAACTTT